>JASUDE010000205.1:0-78380 GCA_034509685.1 Colletotrichum cereale
CGGATATCCTAGCTTATCATTGGATAGAGTATATGAAATCACAAGCCCTTATTGGCCGTACCCCGCATGGCGTCTTGCAGCAGTCAATGGGATACCTTTCAATTTGCAATATGACGTAAACCTGGGTAGCACCTGGTCATCCTGCTTATGTAAGACGACACAGGCTCATGAAAATCGCCGGCATTCCGAGCCGAACCTAAAGTTCAAAGCTTTGCATTCCAAAGAGCTAAAGAGTAACCGTCTCGTATTCTAAAGACGGTGCTAAGATGATGGCTTTAGAGAGTGTACTGGGTTGATGATGATATTAATAGTAAAAAAGAACACAGGTCAAAAGTTCCTTGAGGTAAACTCTCGTAAAGAAAGTTCGAGTCTTTCGACTGACTCGTAAACTGGCCATTTGTGGCTTGGCTAACTCTATTGAGATTAGGAACAAGGCGACGATGGGAGGCTGATCAGCGGGCCCACCGCAGGCGCATAAAAATAGTTATTGACGACGGCCCCTGAAGACTTTGTTTACTTAGCAGAGAACATATTAGCGAGCAGTGCGGTTCATCCTATAAATGTGAGTCGTCCGATGGTGCCGGCTATTGGGTCTTTACACCGCAGCACCGAGTATACCACCTGAGAAGCCAGTACAACCAAAACCGACAACTCACTCACAATGCTCTTCTCAACCATCCTGACCTCTCTTGCTGCGGCTGGTAGCGCTTACGCTATCGTCGCGGAAGGGTCCTGGGGCGTTCGTGCCGATTTCTCACGTAAGTGGAATTGACGTCCCCAAAGCCGGCGGTGCTCAGCATCGGAGCGTCGGGGTTATCTGCATTGATTTACATATCTAACGGGGAATTCCAGGCTGCGACCCCAAGATGCCGCTCGAGGCTATGCTCGATGGCGTACCAGTCAAGTCGTCGACGACGCCCAACATCACCGACTTCCGCATCACGGCGCCCTTCGAAGGCAACCTGGTCATCAAGTCAGCCGGAGCAGTAGGCTATGGCTCGCCCTACAGGCCGCAGATGGTCGCCATCAAGGTTTTTGACAAGCCGACCGGAAACCCCGCTGTCTGGGCCAACGCCACGGTGAAGGCCGGGTACGAGCCACAGGGTCTCGTCTCGTGGATCGGTTGGAACACGGGAGAGCACACCTCAGTTGGGGCCGCCGAGAAGGAGGATATTTCAATGGAGACGACGATTAACGGAGGCACCCTGACTGTTGACTACGTAAGTTTGACCCCTTGTCGGAACGCGGAAGGATAATACTTACTAATATTCGCGAAATTCAGTGCTGGGGCCCGAATATCACTGCACCCGGCCCTCTTCGCAAGTAATGGGAGCTGTACTGGTCTTGTATGATACGTGCAGCCATAGGAACGGCCGAGATTGAAATCTTGGCTACATGTGTTTGCCTGTACCGTGGCTGGACGCCGTTGGAGTATGGAACATGTAGTGACCATGCGGGAAAACTGCTTCTGCTCAGTGCATCAACACTACCTACGGCCATAGCTACAGGATGCAACCGAGTTTACTTCTTAATAAATATTGATTCCCATATGGTTTACTGTCACCATTACTACTTTGTCACCATTACTACTTGAGGAGATTCTAGTGTCATTGGACGTCGAAGCCGGTTAAGGTCGTCGAGATACGGCCACATCGGAGCCGCTCTGTCGGGGCCGGGGGTACGTCACGATAGGACCCCGCACCCGACGGCCGATAAGCAACCTCGACGCCGGAAACCGAGGCTCAATACCCCCCCGTTTCTTTTGCTCATACCCCGACTCGCCATCGCAATTACACCCACGTCGTCACTTCCAATCGTTATAAACAGCAGCGTATCTCACCTGGCACCTGGCCTACCACTCCGAGGATGACCCCCAGCAACTTCCACATCCCCTCGACGCACTCGCGCCTGAAATGGTCCCGCGCAACCGCGCCCCAGATCACCATCTCCCCGGGCGACACCGTGACCTTTGACCTCCGCGACTCCTCCGGCGGCCAGGTCACCCCCGCCTCCACGACGGCCGACCTCGCGGCCCTGGACCTCGCCACATTCGACCCGATCTTCGGCCCCGTCGCTGTCGCCGGCGCCGTCCCCGGCGACGTCCTCGAGATCGAGTTTCTCTCCCTCGCCACCTCGGGCTGGGGCTTCACCGGCATCATCCCCGGCTTCGGCCTCCTTGCCGACGAGTTCCGGGACCACGCGCTCAAGCACTACACCTGGGCGCCCGACGCGACGCACATCGACTTTTCCCCGGGCGTCAGGGTTCCCCTCCGCCCCTTCCTGGGGTGGGCCGGCGTCGCCCCGGCCGAGGAGGGCGAGTTCTCCACCATCCCGCCCCTTGAGACCGGCGGCAACCTGGACTGCCGGCACATCACCCAGGGCACAAGGCTCTACCTCCCCGTGCGCGTGCCGGGCGCCATGTTCTCCTGCGGTGACGGCCACGCGGCGCAGGGCGACGGCGAGGTCTGCGGGACGGCCATCGAGACGCCGATGAAGGCCGCGCTGCGGTTCACTCTTCGGAAGGACATGCCGTACGTGACGAGCCCGCACTACGACACGCGCGGGTCGGCGCACGGCGGCGCGCAGACCGACCCGGCGGTGTACGCAGTGCTGGGGATCGATCCGGATCTGCTCGAGGCGAGCAGGAAGGCTCTGAGGTCGCTGATTGCGCACATCGTTGCAACGCGGGGCCTCGAGCGCGAGGAGGCGTATATGCTGTGCAGCGTCGCAGCGGACTTGAAGATTGCGGAAGCCGTTGACATGCCAAACTTTGCCGTGGCGGCGAGTTTGCCGTATTCGGTTTTTGAGCAATAACCAAGCCTCGATGGTTATGAATTTCAACGATGGGTACAAGGATTATTCTGCCCAGGGTGCTCACGGTGTCGCTGATTGGTGCTGTTAATCAGTGCTTTCCCCGCGGAAAGATGGATATATGCAAATCCCAATTGATGCTTCTTCCACCTTCGTTATCGAGAACATAGTTTGGCACCTTGGGATAAACAAGGCGTAAGAGTGTGCGCAAAGAATCGGCATCTTGAAAATGTTATCGAGCAGACGATCGGTATCACGATATCTTAGTTTCAGGATGTTGACCAAGTCCGGTCATCATTGGCCTCCCCTCTCATCTATGGCTTATAGGAGCCATTCATAAGGCTACCATGCTGTCCTACACAAATATATACCGTTACCCACGCTGCTGCTACAACAGCGGGTTATTTCAAAAGTCCCCCTTGTAACGAGACGGCGGAAAATAAGATCAGCCTGAGCCGTTAACCCATGAAAGAAACAGCCGTTAGCCCGTGAAAGGGACAGCCGTCAGGTCGCTCTTGACGCTGGCTTCAACGAATTCCTTAAGGGTGGGGGATCCTCCAGCGAGCCTGGCATTGGCCCGAATTACCCAGGTAAGTAAGTAGTATCATGGGTGACGAAAGATGCGAAGGTGGGACATGTATCCCCATGGGCCTCGCCAGAGTGTTTGTTGATGCGTGGTGTAACGTGTCTGTTGTTCTGGTTGCAGAAGTATATTGGAATGACTCTATGGGGCGATGCAAGGCATTTTCCAGAGAGAAGGCCGAGAATAGTATGGGCATTGTTGTTGAGGCGGTTACCGACACGGTGGTTATGGCTGCTTTTGGGATAAGATTGAATCCGATTGTGGGGATGACGGACGGGACGCCATTGGGCTGGAGAAGGTGCTACCGGTAGATAGGTATCCGTACGTTGATATGTGAGAAGGTAAGGGAAGGGAAAGGAGGGAAGGTACCAAGCACCAAGTAGTAAGTACCCACCCCTACCTACTACGTACCCTAGGTAAGGTACCTGGTAGGTAAGCACGGCGCGACGGAGCGGAGGCAGGCTTGTTGCGGCGCGGAGGTGGGTCGATGCTCGACGGGCCCCGTTAGCCCCATATCGGAGCTCGTGCCGCACCGCATCTGGGCCGGTGTCTACCCCGCGTGTTGGCCATGGAGTCAACGGGGGGGGGGGGGGGGCGGCCCCCACGGTTTCAAGACCCGAGGTCGAGTAGCACAAGTACAAACCGCAATCTTGCTGGATAAGGAAAAATGTCGATGACTACAACCTTTCTGCATGAAGAAAGGCAATCAGCCAATTTGGCCGGAAATTTGTTTCCCTCGTTTAAGGCAGGTGCGGAGGAGGGCCTGCCTCCTCTCAAAAGGCCATCGATCTGGCTGGACTCGAACTAGACAGTGTGGATCTACGTACCAGTACCTGTAGGTAGACAGATTAGCGTCCGTCAGTGGACACTCTCCGAGGGAGGACCCAGTACCGCCCAGTCTGGCGCCGCCGATAAGGACACGTGGAGGACGATAAGACATGGGTGTGGGGCACCATCGTTTAATTTTGTCCTACCAGTACGGATACCAGTACAGCGTAATCTCGAGCGGTTTTCCCGCTTTCTCGTTTTTTCCTGCCATTCCTTGTTGACCAGACCCCGACCCCGACCCCGCCGCCCCTACCCCCCTCCCACTCATTCCCACGAATATACCTACCAACACACATTCCCGCCTTGCCTTGATTGTGCCTGGTTTCTCGGTTTGACACGGACTGCAACATTTTTTCCCTTTTCCCACCAAGCATCTTCGCTCATGCTCAATTAACCGCAATTAACTCTTTACTCGCATCATCTCAGCTCAACTTAGCCTCCAACACCCACAACAACACCCCCAGACACGCACGTCCAGCCATCAACCGCGGCAAAGACGCCCCAGCCCAGCCACCGTCCCTCCCTCCCTTTCACTTTCAGTCCTGTCTGTCCTCGTGGTCTTGGTCTTGTCACGCCTGCAGTTCTTCGACGCCGTCACACCGCAACTACTGCGCGTATCCGCCCACCCCAACACGCCACTACTGCAACTGTCTGCCCGGTTCTGCAACAAAGGCGCATTCAGCTCCAAGGGTTTTCCCACCTACGAATAACGTGTCCAAGGATCCTCTTTGCCTCTTCGCCTCTTCCTCAGGTCTCACCGCTGACGCCATCATACCACAACCGCCGCCGTCCACCTTCGAACAAGCCTCGCTCACCATGTTCGCCCTTGTCCAGACCCTGCTCGACTATAACAGTCACGTCACGCTCTTCCAGCGCATGATGTACCTGGTTACCTTTTGCTTCTCCGGAATCATTCTCGCAGTCCAGGCATCCCAAGTTGGCGAGGACGACCGTCGACGCATTCAGTGGACGCGCTTGACGGACCAGAGCCGGTAAGTTTGCTTTTTTCTTTTCTTTTCTTTTTTGTTTGGTCATTTGTCTTTTCTTGTCTCTCCCTGGCGGCTTTTCCCCATTCACCCTACGGATCGATCCCCTTGCTTGGAGTCCTGGAGGCATCGTCCAAACGTTGGAACCTCGTCTGAACCTCGATTGATCCACGTCGAGCCCAACCTTCCCATCTCATCCCCATTCCATCCCATTCCCTTCACCGTCGTTTCCCTTGCTTCCCTCTGCATTCAAACCCTGGCGCCCGCCGTTTCAACCCGCATTGCGTCGGCCCCCATCCTCAAGCGCGAGTGCGTAGCCTAAGACGGGCCACCCCCCCCTCCCCTTGGCGCCCATGGTTCTCCCATGCGGCAGGGTTTAGTGGCCCCCGTAATTCATCTCTCCCCTTATTTCTGGGGCGAGATCCACGTGAGGCTTGGACGGCTGCAAACACAACAGATTTCACCCAACGGGGGACAAAGCGCAAGCCAGCCCGCGCGCCCCGTTGTATAAGATCGGCGCTTCCGCCGGCTCATTTCCATCGTCTTTGGTTCGTACTAACGCGGTCCCTCTCTCTCTCTCTCGCTCCTCTAGCCCTTACTGGTACACCTTCTACGTTACCCAAGTCTTCCTCTTTGTCTCCGGCGCCTATCCCATGCTCTACGACAAGATGACCATGTACATTGGCAGCGGCTACGAGGAGCAGATTCTCAACATCATCTGGGTCGGTCTCTTGAGCGTCGAGGCCCTCATGGTCGCCGGCGTCGCCGGCATCGCCATCACCCGCAAGTTCAAGGGCGCTCCCAAGCAGAAGACCAACTGAGGACACCTTTTTGCGCCTCTTCGTTGTCGGCATTTCTATTATACCCCCCCACTTCTTGTTTGTATCAAAGGCCCTCGGTTTGCCGAGGCCTGGCGCATTCGTACATACCCGCGCATATGATGCCGACATATAATGCATCTATGGAGTTGGCGGCTGTTTTGAATATACCTCTTTGTAATGAACGCTTGCCATTCGACTTTGCCTTCTCCGCGTGACCGGCGGTCCATCCCCAGCAACGAACGACGAACGGCAAGCATACGAAATGATGACACGATCCACGATACCCCGATATAAAAGGCATGAAAACAGGGAAGCTGCGCGCCGGCACGAGAACAAACAAGAAGATTGAGCCCGCTATCTAGGAGCTGAGAGGGAGTACCGAGACTCATCCTGTAGGCCAACCGAGCCTTTACGACCGGTCTCACACCGCCGCATTTGGAGTCGTGGGCGTGGACGCTACCATGAAGCGATGATACGAAGAAAGGACAGGACATCGCACCATTATGAGATGATGCTAAGGACGCGTGGACTCTGGGGAGACGAGACGGCGCCCTCCCTCCCGCCGGGACGAGTAACTCCGCCAAAGGCGCGACACGAACTGGCACCGGCCGGCTCAAAAGCATTATGGACGCGCTACACTCAGCCGCGAAACAGGTAGCATCACTCGGAACAAGTGGACCCAGCAAACCTTTTACCCACCGCGGTGTGAGACAAGTGGGACGAACGTGGCAAGGGCGGTTCATCACGAGGACGCCATGTGGCAGGATGGTTCACTAGTGTTCCCTTGTTTCCATGGGGCCGAGGTCTGCGTTGAGACATTGCTTTGCACGCTTTTGGGAGCGAAGGCGTCCTCGTTCAGTCTAGTGTACATAGCCCCATTTACACGGTTCAAATTCCAAACCCAGTCAGCTAGCCACTGGACGTCGGGCCGCCATGACACCGACAGATTCACTGTGAAACGACATGGATGAGGTTGATATCGGCTTATGGAGCGTTCTTCGTTCTGTGTTTGTATGATCAGCTCCCCTCTGATCGTTTAGCCACTCCATCTTCGCGGTCGGATGCGGATCAACCCGGGTTTCCTACCGGCACGCCTTGGATGCATTGTAGAATGCTTTGTCAAGCGATTTCCGCTCCCAGACTCCAGAAATCCGTGAGGCCTCCGGGTGTCCCTTTGGTAAATACAATCAAGTCACATCGATAGTGTCACGATAACTTCACTTCTGACTATCGTTATACGGGATACTCGCACTCTGGAACGCGTGTCGTAGACGCTTATCCATGCTATTACGCATAACGTGTCATTCATTACTCGCGTATTCCACCAATATATAGGGCCTTCACTTACACATATCTTTATTCAAAGAATCAAGCCTTTTCAACTCCTATTCCTGTATCCTTTGCTGTGTGCTCTAACTCGTGACGGATAGTCTCGGCTCGCGCAAGCTGCTGTCCCACATCCAAGCATAAAATGCCAATGCAACGGAAAGAATCCTCCATTCTTGTGGGGGACTTGTTTTATCAAAGCTGCCTAGTTTCTACGAGAAGTGCCATATATGGCGGGTAGTATACGTCCTTGTGCCATTTCCCTCCTACAGATGTCGATGTTGAACCTTCAAGATTGATCGACGATGATGTTACGACAATCTACGGGATATACATTCCTGACAATACAGGGAGCATCCCCAGACCACTGTCTCCGAGTCCTACAGCTTTTAAAGCCACTTTTTCTCACATCTCCGCTTCCCGAGTCTGCTATTCCCACCAGGGTCAGAATCCGCCAACCGAGCTGAACGACGCCAACGGATCATACGCTGCTGCAAGCCCCCCTTCGGGATCGAACGTCTTGGACCGCTCGGCATTCAACCCGGCCCCCAAAATCCCAGCAACCTGCCGGGAAACGCTCGACTTCCGACCCAGATACCACAGAGCCTTGACGCAGTCTTCGCATCTGCCGAGCAGTTCCGAGCGCGAGCCGTGCTCGAGAGGGTCCGGTCTGCCAGGCTCGATCGCGTCCTCGAGGAACAGCTTGCCGGCCATCGCAAAGGATCTGATCAAGACCATCGTCCAAGGCTCGGTCAGGAGAGCGCCCTCGTTCACCGCCGGGTGGAAGCTGGTCAACCTCCCCGCGTCGTCGTCCCGCGGCGTCGAAGCCCTCGCGAGATCCGACACCGCCCGCATGCCCGTCCGCCGGAGACGATCGACCACACCGGCTTCGGCGCGCTCTTTGGCTCCCCGAGGCGCGCTCAGGTTCCGCTCGTCCAGGAGCTTGATGCAGTCCGCTATGATCATCACGGCGAGGAGCCAGTGTCCGAGGAGACACACGTACCAGCTCTGGATCTTGGGCGGCAGCGTGTTGTGGTTTTGGAGACAGTCCTGGAACATTGGCCTGTAGGTCACGTCCCAGTAGCGATAGACTGCCAGGCCTTCTTGTATGGCGTCCTCGACCGCGCCTTGGTTCGCCCCTCGCGACAGGAGGCTCTGTATCCGCGTGATCTTCCGGAACAGAAGAACCTTGACGGGTGCTGCGTCAATGAGCTCCTTCGCGATGGCTTCTTCGGGGCAGGGCAACCGTAACGGGGCCGTGTTTCGATCCCTCTTGATGATGTACCGGTCGTTCCACCGTTCGTTCGACACCGAAGAGAAGTACTCGTCTTCGCCCGTGACGGCTAGTTGCATGTCGCTTTCTTTGCTGTCCTCGTCCGATACCGTAGGCGGCTTCTCCGCGATCGCGGCCGAGAGCGTGTCGAACATGATGGCCATCCAGAACACCATTTTCAGGGTCGCCTTCTCCTCCGCATTCCCGTCTTCCCCGGCCGGCTGTTTTCCTTCCGGCTTCTTCTTTCTTCTCTCGAAAGTCTCACACTGGTGTTTGAGAACGTGCAGCCTTCGGGCGGCACGCTCGAGGTAGATTGAAAACCCGTCTTCGTCCAAAACTCTCTGGACCCTGCTTGCCGTGCGAGATTCCGTGCTGCCCGGCTCTCCGCTCTGGCCCGGCGAGAACGTGCCGAGTTCGTCGTCATCCCACTCCGTTTCGTCGGTGTGTTTCTGCGTGAGCCCGAAGATCAGTTCCGCCAGAGCGACCTTGAATGAACCGATGCCGGCGCAATCGTCTAAACACCTCCTGGCCTGGTTCCAAAACGATACCTGGAGTGCTGTGTCAAACTCTTCTCCGAAACCGTTTGACAGAAGCTCTTCGCCGAACATTCCCGCCTGTCGGTACCGCTCTTGGCTTCTCTGGCTACCCTGTGCCCATTGTGCGGTGAAGGCCATGATCGCGAGGTGAAGCGCCTTTGTGGCTCTTTTATCCTCCAAACCACTCAGCGGCTTAATCCCCAGAGATGCAAGAGACTTATCTAGCTTGAAGACACGTTGGTAAATCCTGTTTGGCAGATTCGATGGCACCGAGGTGAGCTCGTTTGACGGAGTGTTTTTTAGACTCGGACGGCTCGCAGCCTTGTTCGAGGGCAGGTAAGGGCAATTCCGCTCTGTTAACCAGCACGATAACGCGCCCTCCATGACATCATGGTAAAGTCGCATCAGGTTATCTGTCATGAAGCCGTTGTTTGTCCGATCAATCATTCTTTGAGTAGGCGAAAAGTCGGATATTCCCGAGTAGACATAACTGGGAGACCTTTGCGGCTGCCAGGGCCGCTTTCGTGTCCTCTTCGCCATGTCCACGGTAGGGCCTGGACTGAGGCCCGATATCGAGGTGTTATTAGAAGAACAACTCTCGTTCTGATCGAGGTCGAACACATCTGAAAAGCTGTGGACTGATATCGATGAAGAGGGTGGGAACATCAACGAAGAGTTGTCGCATGACGGGTTGCTAGGAGACGGCGAAAAGAAGTTTGGGGATAGTTGGGAGTCCATCACCGGGAAGTTGGGAAGTGCGAGTAACTCGGCATCTAAGTAATTGAGACTACTGCCGGAAGCAGTCGGTTGAAACACTCCCGTAGGTGGCTTACTAGGCTCCCCTACTGGAGGTGATTCCGTTCCATCGTCCGACTTGAACCGTTTGCGATCGGGCGAGTTGTTAGTCTCGGAAGACTGCTGCCTTTGGCGGATCTGGACTTGCTGCGACCGAGCCCAGTTGAACGTGCAGGTCTTTCGGGTCTTTGCACAATTAGAGCACGGACCGGTCGTGTTCTGCCAGTCTGTTGCGAAGAAGAGTTAGCCTGGCCTTGTTGGCACCGGTCGTAGGCGTTTGGGGGTGAACTTGCCAACCTGCCATTGCAAATCAGCGTTCAGGCATAGCTGAATGTCCTTGAGGGCAACAGCATCGCAGGCCCTTTTCCCCTTGCGACACTGATCGCAGCTGCTGTTCTGCCTTCTCATCGCGCCTGTTTATGGTCGCATTCGGCTTTGAGGCCGTCAAAAGAAGCCGCGGCGTGGTGGAGAGGAGTTTAGTCAGGCTTTGAGATTGAAACGACGGGGACTGCTCACAGAGTGGCTTCTGTCTCCCGCCAGTTCCCTCGTGACGCTTTCGTGTCCCCCGTCATCCGAAACGACATTGTTACGGAGGGCGCCCTTGTTAACCCCGCGTCTTCCAGCGAGAAAGGTGCATCTGATTCGTCACCGCCGATCCATTCCTAGAGTTTGGGAACTCAAAATCGAAAGCTACCAAACTGAATCTCATCCAGCTACCGTCATCTTGAAGTATGTGCGGGTGCTGTTGTAGGTGACATAGGTCGTCCTTGAGTTTCATTGGCCAGAGATTGATACAGACAGGGAAGACACTCTTGATGCGGCCAGCGCCTCCATGCCTTTTGCATTCCTTCGTTTCGCTTCTAGAAAAACCTGGACGGTTGAGTGATATCAGCTCGAAAGACCGGAGGAAAGATTGAAATGCGCCATAGGAACAAAATCATGTGATGTGTATCGGAGCATTCCTAAGATGTACGCGAATAATGCCAACCGTCAAAGAACTCGGTCCACGCCTATGGCCAAGCATCACGGTCCCTTGTTCGAAATCCCGAGTCCTTTGTAGACAGCAGCTTCGACTCCGAACCACATTCCGAACACGCCAGGGTCCCCAAAAGGAAGAATCTGAGAACACACAATCCCAGCCACCCCGTTTTCTCTGTCGCACCACCAGAATAGGTTCGGCAGTCCTGCCCACCAAGCCGTACCATCGGACCGTCCCGTGGGTCCGCCGGCGATCATGAACGTCAACCCCCAGCCCTGCGGCGGGTTTCCGGGAACTGGGTAGAGCTCGGGGAGGCTGTTGGTCAGCTCCGGCTTGGCGTCCTGAACGCCTTGCCTGGAGAAGTTGGGGAGCTGAGGTATCTGGTTCGTGAACATCTCGTCCACCGTCTCCTTTTTCAATATCTGCGCTTTGGTTATGGGGCAGGTTCCATCGTTTAAGAAAACGGACAGTATGCCTTCGGGGCTTTTGTGTCAGCATACATGGCGACTACGGCAGATGCGAAGATATGCTTACGGCTGTATTCTTGTGGTTTCGCAAACACTCCGGCGCCACCGCTGTTGAGACACTCACGGATCTCTTCTTCCGACTGAACAGCGAGTGGGCGATGCAGAGGCTGGTCTCGGGCAACAAGCTTGCCGTCGGGACGTCTGTAGTGCATGTAGGCCAGCTGTGCCTTCATCGAGCTGGTTGGGAACATGTTGACGTTCTGAAGCCCCAATGGCTGACAGATGTTGGTCTGTATGTAATCGTTGAGGCTAGTGTTTGTGACACGCTCAAGGGCGATGCCAGCCCAGTCAACACTGACCTGCGTTTTTGTTCAGAACTGTTTTTTTGTAGCTGTACGTGCGCGACTGCAACTTACCCCATATTCCCATCCTTCTCCTGGTTGAAATAGGAGAGGCTGTACCATGTCTCGGATACTTCCCGAAAACTCATCAATTCCTACAGGAAGACTCCAATCACGGAGTCTTGTGTTGAAGAAAGAGTACCCAAAGCCAGCAGTATGCGTCAGTAGCATGCGCAGAGTGATCCCTCGCACCTTGTCGACGAGCTTCCCTTCCGCGGTGAGGACTTTGATATCGGCCAGTTCTGGGCATAGTTTCTCCAGCTGGTTCGAGTCATCCAGCTTAAGCAGACCCTTCTCCACCAGCTGCATACACGCAATACCGACTATCATCTTGGTGCACGAGGCAACCCAGTACACACTATCCAGGGTCATGGGCTCTTCGGAGCATACTCCTCTTTTCCCGGCTGAGTAAGCAAATTGCTCGGCGCCGGTACGGTCGACAACGACCACCGTCGTCCCGGGCACTCGATTGGAGTCTGTCGTCACTGCATTTTCCACTATGCTCTTGATCTCCTCGACAGTCTGTGTTGGGAGGGGCATGGTTGGTTAGATGAATCAGAGCTTAGCTTCAAAAGAGAATAGGTGCTGTAGCGAGAATGGTAAGCAAATGATGAGATGAACGTTGAGGCCAGGAGAGTCGAAGAGAGGAACGAGAGTTTGGGGCAGACACTCGTTGTGTTATGGCTGGCCACACCACACAAGCTCCCCGGCTCATGCTGCCTGTTTTATGTTTTTTGGGTGCGGGGGGTTGCATCGCTGACTCGCTCGGCCCCCCAAATGTGCATGCTTGGCTCCATCTGAGCCGGTAATATGCCTGAGAGGCTCCCTATTACCCATAACAAATCCGAAAGACAGCTTTCGCAACCGGCTCGAGCCTCAGTAGGGTCATGAATGTCATTGGCCTCGGGATGATTGTCTATGCTGATTATGGGGTTTCCCCACAAGCCGCAATGCGAAAGTTTGTTTCTCCCATGGGAGGAGTTCAGGTGACACGGCGATTGCGGATCCGCACTGGTAGTGATGTGGGATGCCGGCCTCCGCATTCCTGTTACATTCCATAACTGCGAGATGCGGTTGCGGTTCCGCAGAACTATTCCTTAATTTGGTAGATTGTATGGGTGCTTGCTGGATAGGCTAAGCCCCAAGATCGGTGATGTATGAGCGCACCAGCTGATCCTCACTGGATGCCGGCGTTCCACGGTACATAGGTGCGTGGTTCATCTTTCCACGTTGCGACGGAGCAACTACCGCTCCATAGTTAAATCCCATTACGGCATCGGGTCAGAAATGCTTGAACATTGTTAACTGCCGAGCTGACCGCGACTTCTGCGTCCCTGCGATTCGAGGTTTTCTTCCCTCTCTCCCGCTTCTATAACATCATCATTTCTGCTTAGCTGGAGTTCGCTGAGAAGGTAGTTTAGCGTTTGGCAGTTGATGGCTAACATCGTCCCATCCTCTGAAGCCAAGAAAAGTATCATCGCATTCGAAACGGAGGGGGGCTGCGTTTGTGACGTTCATTGGGCTATAAGAAAGCTTTAGGTCTGCTGTAATTTCTTGCGCCATCTGGAAGAAGACATGCAACATATGTGACTTTCCCGAATGCCTTCTTTCCTCTTGCCTTTTGATCACAGAAGAAACGGAAACCTTGAAACCCACGACATGCCTTTGTCCACGCGGCAGAAAAAGTTCGCAACCGACCTGACGGATTACGCCTCGCGACGTCAGACACACGGCCCTTATGCTGATAATCTCGACGTCGATGTTCTCATAGTCGGCGGTGGGTTTGGTAAGACTGGTGTTTAATGTCGAGTATCCGGCTTACACTGACGTCAGCACGTGAATCCAGGGGGTGTCTTTATGCTTAAAACCCTTCGTGAGTTGGGTCTGCGAGCCGTCATCTACGAGGCCGGCACTTCTCTCGGAGGCACTTGGAGGTGGAATCGATATCCCGGCGCGCGCGTTGACTCCGAGGTTCCGGAATACGAGTTTTCATGGCCCGAGGCTTTTAAGGACTGGACTTGGTCAACCAACTACCCCAACTTCCAGGAGCTCCGAGCCTATTTTGACCACGTTGATAAAGTGAGATTAGTCACAGCCTCCCTTTTACCGGACCTCGAACATGACTGACGCCACAACCCACAGGTTTTGAACATATCGAAAGACTGTTCCTTCGAGACGGTTGTGGTCGGCGCCCAGTTCCAGCCCCAGGAAGGCAAATGGCACATCAAGACCGCCGACGGCCGCTTGGCCAAGAGCAAGTACTTTATCGTTGCAGCTGGCTTTGTGAGTGAAGACTCCAAAAATAGCCTTACGGGTTTGTAAGAGCTGACCTTGGTACGTACACAGGCTTCAAAGCGCTACATTCCGGATTGGCCAGGCATCGAAAGGTTCCGCGGAATCGTCCACCACTCCTCGTTCTGGCCCGAAGAAGACGTGGACGTACGCGGCAAGAGATGCGCAGTCATCGGAACCGGAGCTTCTGGCGTTCAGATCTCGCAGGAATGGGGACAATCCGTAGGGGAACACGGTGAATTGAAAGTCTTCCAGAGGACCCCGAACTTGGCGGTGCCCATGGGTAAGCGGCTCCTTACACCGCAGGAGCAGAACATCGGCAAGGCGTGGTACCCGCGCCTGTTTCAGCTCCGCGAGAAATGCTTCGGCGGGTTCTTCTACGGAATGAACGAGCGAGGTACTTTTGATGATAGTCCAGAGGAACGCGAGGCATCTTATAGAGCCCTATGGGACCATGGCGGATTCAGGTACTGGCTCGGCAATTACAAAGATATGCTCACCGACGCCGATGCAAACAGGGAAGCTTACGACTTTTGGTCGCGGAACGTCCGCGCTCGCATCGGAGATGCCAGAAAGAGAGAGATCTTGGCGCCGACGGTTGAGAAGATGCCTCACTTCTTTGGTGTCAAGCGGCCGTGCCTGGAGCAGAATTACTACGAACAGTTCAACAAGTCTAACGTGGATGTGATCGACATAAGCAAGAATGAAATCTCGAGTTTTACCGAGACTGGCGTCAAGCTGAAGGACGGGACTCACCACGAGTTTGATGTGGTTGCAATTGCCACTGGGTTTGTAAGGCACCTGGTTTTCCTTGTCGCCGCCAACAGTGTATCACAAGACCGAGTCCACCATTTTCCGCTGATTTCGAGTTCCTCACCTTGACCGCGTAACGCTACCCGCATGCATTGGCTGACTCGAATATTCTAGGATATCACCACCGGAGGTATGACAAACATGGGTTTGAAGAGCATCAGCAACACCAACCTCAAAGACGAGTGGAAAGCCGCGGCAAACACCTATCTCGGCACAACCATCAGTGGCTACCCCAACATGTTCCACATGTATGGGCCCCATGGCCCGACCCTCCTCAGCAACGGGCCATCGACCGTCGAGGTGCAAGGTCGCTGGATTGCGGACTGCATCCGCAAGATGGAGCGGGAGCACATCAAGTACATCAACCCCACCGCGGAAGCGACCAAGGGCTGGAAACAAAGGATCAACGCCCTCAGTGATGCAACATTGTTTCCCACCACGCGTTCGACGTACATGGGCGGGTCGATGCCGGGCAAGGCATTTGAGCAGGTCAACTTCGCAGGAGGTATTCCGCAGTATGCGGGTGAGATCCGGGAGAAATTGGACGATTGGGTTGGGTTTGACGTCATCAAAGATACTCGGAGTAGAAGCAGAATCTGAGGCGACGATGGGGATTGGTAGGTAGTGTCCCCGTGATTAACTACAACAGTAGTTTGTGGCAATACAGATAGCAGTAGGATCCCCATGAAATTCAACGATTGACCTCAGTCTCAAAGCGCCTCAAGCAGAGTTGTTTCTTATGTTATGTATTAGGTCACACAAAGAATAGCGTTATGTCAGGTCAACCAGAGATCTCACCTATAAGAATTGGAGGCAGAGCTTGTGTTCCCACATTCGCTGACGAGTCTTGGGAGTTGAAATGTTTGGGGCTTTCTGACTTCGTGACTGGCGAGTCCTAAGCCTCTTTGAAAGCCAACACGTGAGGCTTGCCTGCCTGTTGAATGATGATCCATGCAACTTGCCTCTTACACATTATGTTCACCTATTGTTGGACCTCACAGAGCGAGCGCATTTATTGTTTCACACGGTACACAATAAGTCACACATCTAGACTGGACACTACACCCTTTGTCGTTCATTATATGCATATCGTCACACAAATGTCCAATCCGACGTGTAGGATGGTCGATTTACCAAGCATGATGGAGGCGTTTGCCGACTTCAAGGTAAGCTTTGCAAGGGAAGCCAAGTCGATGAAATTTAATAAGTAGCTAATAGAGAGATGCCCTGGGACTCATCTATACATGGTACCATCTGATTCTACTGTGAGGACACCAAGCGCTACAGAGATATCAGTTTGGGGAAATGTTCCTCGTCCTCAATATCTCTTATTGATAGTTGTCCCCGACTTTCTGAGTGCCCTCCTAGTCTAGTTAGATACAGGTTCAAGTCAAAGAAAAGTGAAAAGTCCAAGTCAGGTCTACCCATCCTCATCATCACAAACGCTGCTTTTACACGTGCTTCCCAAGCAAGTGAATAGTTGTTTATTCACTCTATTATTATTTTCTTTCCCATTATTGCGACAGCACAAAACCTTTGCATACCCCGTCCTTTCTGTAGTGTTGATTTTCCACTTTGATTCGAACTGCTTCCAGAAAACAGCATTGCTTACTCACCAGGCTCTCTTCTGGTTCATCTGCCCACGCGTCAACGGTGAGGATGGGCACCGTTCGGCGTAACCGGGCTCACCCCGTTCCATGGGCACTGCTCTTATGCCATTTCTTCCTTCTTGGATGTTCGCGTAAGGCATTTTCCGCCATCTAATTGAGGTTTGGTGTATAAGGTGAAACAGGAGGCTGAGCAATTCTAATTAGATGCCCAGTCGACTTCTACGTCCGTCCCCGACTGCAGCTGCGAGAGCTTCGGTGCCACTCCAAACATTCTCAAGAATGAATCTACCTCCTTCTACCCTTGCTCATATGGCAAGGTTACCCTCATCCCAGCCACCTTCACCACTGTCTTTACCATTTCCGACCCGGTCACTTCTGAGGGCCTGGTGTCAACTTCCGGGCTTACTACGCTGCCCAGTGCTTCACGTATTGGTGCTTCCAACACCATGACTCTCAGTAGCGTCGTCAGTACCATCTCAAGCTCCGTTTCAAATCGACAGCTTGGTCTCAGAGCACCAATGTGGCGATCAGCTCTGGCAAGTCGTCCACTGTTGACCTGAGTTATACAATTATATCTTCTGGAGTGTTCAGGACTGGTTACAGCACAGTGGCAAATTACAAGATCACTTCAGGAACATATTTCCGGGATGGCACAACCAAAGGCTTTTCCTCTTCATCGCTCAGTACCCCGGGCAGCATACATGGTACCGATACGCCTGTTCTTTTGAGCAGCTCCGTTTCATCTATTCATACACAGCCCTCGGTACTGTCTTCTTCGACTCTTTCAGAACTGGCGACTCTCAATTCACTTGGTTCCTCGGCTACCGCTTCCAACCCTGCCGCATCAAGCACCCTACCAGCTCAGACTATCTCAACTGTTGCTTTTTCCAACACTCAAAGAACAGCCAGCGAAACCTCACCGACCAGCCGGCTACCACCTTCCCCTGAGAATAGCTTCACTACCCCTTCGTCCTCATCCACGCCCGCGGCGAGGCCCACGGCAGAGCGACCTTTGAGCTCTGGAAACAGCATCACACCTGGCCGACGGTGGAGTAATTCCGCGAGGGGTTCCTCGACTTCCTCGAAGACAGGAACGAAAAGGGCAAGTCCAAGCAGCAGTACGACCACAGTTTCCCGGGCCGCAACCCCGGGCTCGAGGACATATTTGCGGGGAAGAGCCCGTTCAACGTCAAGGAGAAGGAGTTCGTCTTGGTGGGCATCGTCACGCGCTCCTACATAGTCAAGGCCTACCCCGCTCGCATGGACTTCGCCGTTGGCAGTCCGCAAATCCCTCCACACTGGGGCATCCTCAGTTGGCAGTATCATCCCAGTCACAGGGAGGGCAACCACAAGGAGAAGAAGATTCGCATCCGTTTCGAGAAGAAGCTCCTCTTTGAGAAGTCCTGGTGCGGATCCGGCGCGAAGATGGCGGGATCTGGAGGCAAGGCCCCCTCGCGACGTAGACAGGAGGATATCGAGACTTGCAAGATGGCCGTCAGTTCCCGGGAGTCTGCTTCGGCCACGAGAGTCGGGACGGCGGCGTTACCTGAGCCTACCATGGCCTGCACCAACAATGCTGTATGCGGCTCGCTCTCCTGTCTGGAGAACTGCCTTAGTGCCTGTCGCCGCAACTTCTGTCACTACCTCACCCTTGCGAACCCGGACAACACCGAGGCCCTTACTGGCACGGTATATGCTACTACCACGACGATTCTAGGTGCTTCAAAATCCCTTAAACTTCCCGTATCATTGATACTTCCGAGCGTAACTACGACTGCGCGGTCTATGAACACGTCCGCACCTTGACGAGCACCCTTACAAACGTCTCATTGTCGAGGTCTTCTTTACCCAGCATCCCCTCGACGACGGTTTTCATGAGCAGCCTCATAGTGACGTCCTATGGCATCTCATCTGCAGTCTCGTCCATGTTCACGCACACAACATCCACTTGTAATCCCGACAAGTCCCCTGGGAAGAACTGCACCATCAAAGAGGACTGCTCGGCTCTCAAGTGTCCCGACGGCAAACACCCCGACTGCCGCGTCAACGAGAGACCCAAGCCCGGCTGCCACTGCTTCGACAAGCCCAAGAAGCTCCTCGACGCCTGCTCCAAGGTCTCTGAGTGCGCCACCATCGGCTGCGAAACCTGCCACGCCCCGGCCTGCCGGCCCCTCGTCGACAACCCAGGCGCGACCTCCAGCTACCACTGCGACGCGGTACCCGTCGCCCCCGGCGCGACCTGCCTCGTGGACACCCACTGCGACGGCCTCCCCTGCGACGCCGCCAACAAGCGCGGCTTCTGCCGGTCCAACGCCTGCCGGTGCGACTTCTTTCTCTCCGAGGGCGCCGGCTGCGTCACGCACGATGACTGCTCGCCCATCCGCTGCTCCGAATCCAAGCCGCACAAGGCGTGCTCCGCGCCGAGGGCGACCGCTGTTCCGGCGACGCCGAGTACGCCACCATCGGCTGCACCGACTTCAAGCTCAGTGTGTGCGAAGTCGGCGCCTGCCGGTGCCGCGCGACCAAGTACGGATCCGACAAGGACTGCGCCTCGAGCTCGCGGGCGTGCGGCGGCGGGGAGAACCTGCGCTGCGAGGGGAGCGAGTGCGTGTGCAAGGAGTGCGCGGCGACGAACAAGGTCCTGGGCTGCGGCCCGGACGGCGACTGCAACCACTGCTGCGCGCGCGGCAGGCTGCCCAAGTGCGTCTACGGGTGCCAGGGCTTCTGGTGCGGCAAGGAGTGCCAGTGCGAGGCTTGGTAGATGGGGAGACTCGTCTGAAAGTGAAGCCAGGAGGGGGGGAGTACGGATCCACTGGCATGGGAGATGTTCTTCGTGATAGTTTGCTTCCAAAGCGAATAGAGGCATCATCAGAATAGGAAGAAGACGGCTTCCCGTCAAAGGGGGGCTTATAACACCAGAGGACAGCCAGCCATTACTCTAGCTCGTAAAGATGGCAAGTACTACAATACCGTTCTCCCGGCCACCTGTGGTCTCGGTCAGTCTGGCAACCATTTAGTCGTGTTGTTTGATGTACGAGGTTGCGGTTCGTCATGGAATATGTACCCTCCTTAATTCCGAATCATAAAGTCCCTCTTCAGCGACAATAAGCCGGATCAATACTTTGATGTACTGCGTGAATGAAACAGTCAGCTGATAACTAGTCTTGTCAGTTATAGCAGTTGAAAGGTTGAGAAACCAGTCACTGGATCCCTTATGGGCAAACCTGCATCGTCTTCTTCACGCCATCACAGCACAATGACCACATCGTTAACATGTGTTCTCATTACTATGAAGATTAGACCCCGGATTCGTCCCAATGTAGGGGAGAGCATTTCTCCCCGTGCCCAAGTCTCTCCCAAAAAACAAAAACAAAAAAACGCCATCCCGTCTCAGTCGTAAGCCATGACCCGTTGCTGTCATCTCATCGCTGCTAATGGTACCAGTCCAAAATAGCCTCCAGAACCAAGACAGCTCAAGGGTTCAACCCGGAGCTTGCCGCGCTCTCCCCCACCTGCAGCTCTTCGTCAGGCACGCCGACTGCGACACTGCTGGCGACGCTCATCGTAGTCAAGGACCGTTCCCGCTCACCTCCCGGCCGTCTGGGGCCAGCAATGCCGGCGCCGCCGGTCGCTACACCCACACCCCCGCTGGTGGCCGTCCCAGTTGCGGCACTGCCGGTGCTCCCGCTCCTCTCGCGCCCGGCCGTCTTCTCCCGGACGAGCTTCTCGAGATCGCGTATTCTCTGCTTGAGCGCCTCGTTCTCCTTCTTGGCGTTCTCCAGCTCCTGGCGGTGCAGGGCCGTCTCCTCGTACCTCGACGTGGTGGGCATGAGACCGGGCGACAGTTGCGACTCGCTGCCCCCGGGGGTATGGGCGACCGACGTGCCTCCTGTGTGCTGCTGTGGCAGACGCTGCTGCTGGAAGTATGTCAGGCCGCCGGCGCTCGGGTCCAGATGATGCTGCGACGGTGCGGGCGACGAGGACAGGCTGTGGCGTGAGGCGACGCTGTCCTGGCGACCGGGGTTGGCAGGCCTCGGCACCGACACGGAGGCGGCGGAGGCGGTAGCCGAGCCGGCGACGGCAGTCTGGCTTCGGGTGCTCGCATTCGAGGCGGTACGATGATGTCGGCGGAAGCTGTTGGACGGAACGGAGGGGGTGGAGAAGGCGGCGCCGGACAGGAGGTGGGTGTCGGGGGCCTCGGTCGTGTTGGAGGCAGATGTCGACGAGGCGTTGGAGACGACCGAGGCGTTCTGGGCCGTGCGGAGGAGCTGGAGCTCTCGTGTAAGACGGTTCACCTACGAAGGGGTTAGCTTAGCTATCCAGCACAGCATACCGAGATACCGAGAGCGCGTCATGGGACGTACCACTGCCTCTTGCTCCTTCTCGAGCTGCATGTGCAGATCGGAGGCGGTGATGGGTCGCGGGTGGCGGATGGGGCCCGGGCCGGAAACGGATGGCTCAGGAGCGGCCGGGGGTGAGGCGAGTGTTGCCGGGGCCATGGGCGGAGACCCGACGGAGGTGTTGGAGGTGTTGGGGTGGTTGACGGTGTTCTGGTTCGAGGGGAGGATGTTGAGGGAGGAGGAGTCGGACGATTGGCCCGGAAGCGGAGGGGGCGGCATCTGGTGAGAGAAAGAGCGTCGAGAGTCGCTTTGCGGATGTGGTGATGCGGGAACGGAGTTAAGATCGGGCATTGCGGGCGGACGTGTCGGTGAAGGGCGGCCGTGGAGAGGAGAGTGTAGCTGGTTTCTGGAGGTTGATGGGAAAAGCGAAGCCGGTGTTTCCGTGTTAGAGATTGTTTGGTGGTGGTAGTGGTGGTGGTAGTAGTAGTAGTGGTTTGTTATCTGACGCGTCTGTTTGTTTGTCTAGTCAGTCACGGTCACCACGCCCACGAGGCGAGTCGAGTCGGGCTGCTTTGTTTGCACGGGTTGCTTGCTTGCTTGCTTGCTTGGTTTTGAGCTCCGTCATGCTTCATGCCTTCAACGGTTCCCCCCCGCGCCCCCCACTATGGCCCGAAATGAGATCCAGCCACAACCCCTCTGCCTCTTCCACAAGCAGCACAGCCACTCACACTCCTTATCAGTGACCCTATCTTATCGTGTCTTATCATTTCGGCCGGGAAGATTTCCGGCTCCGAGGTCTGGCATCACGTGCCGTCCGGTTCTCCTTGCTGGGCTCCCCTCGCACAACCGCCCCCAATCTAAACCAGCTGCACGACACAGCAGCAACATCGCGATCCAACGTTGTATCGCCGCCGTACAAACCACAGACTCCCTCCCCGGCAGTGTCACGCCATACCCCGTCTACCAAAGATAACCTTACCACAAACCTGCTTTCCCATGAAGCCAAATCTCGATATCCCGCCCAAATGCCACCCCGCCGCCACCGCCATCTGAGCTTGATTGCATCGACTTGACGAACGGCGGGCATCACCAACGACACATGGTACGACGCTGCCCCGAATTACTTTGCTCAGTCGCAAATTCGTTTGCCAGAGTCACAGGCTTGCAACCGTCGCATACAGCTGCCAACCCCACTGGGTCATTCATTGCCTGCCGGGAGAATCTTGTTCTGTAAAGGGGGGGGGGATGAATGGCATCATCTTGTCGCCCGACTGCAACAACAACAACATCATCCTTTGGTATTATTGTGGGCGAAACACGGCAATACGTCGATAACGGAGCCATTCCACCGTTTTCCCACCCAGATCATCCGCCGTTTCGCCAAATGTGGCTACACCCGTAGCGCCAGCGCCACACAGCACCCCGCTTTCCTCTCCGCTCCTGACGTCGCATGGGCCGCCAAGTGTACTGTTACGGCGCCCCTTACATCCCTTCCCTTCCACACCCTCGGCAGCAGCCATCCATCCGTCCTCCTCTCATCCATGGATGGCTATGTACGGGATCAAATCATCGCTGTATCTCCTTCGGCGCTTTTCCTCCGGGCGTCTCGAGTCTGCCACGCGGCCCCCTGTCAACCGACAGCCCCCCTGCGCAATCTCATTCCCGTCGCTCTTTATCCGCTTCGAGATACTCCCGTTTGGTCCGGGCTCCAACAGCAGTGATCGAGATCCGATGTCGTTGGCCAGTGACAGTCGTCTCGCGCTCCTGTCACTATTCGATTACCTACCGTAGCAAGATGCGCTACGTACTATGTACTATTGCATGACAGCTCTCAGTGACACGGCGCTCACAACGCCAAACGACATTTGGTGAACCGTAGCACGATCCCACTGCACTGGCACGGGCGCACTTGCTCGGTCACGCGTCGTCCGAACAGAGTCGAGTTTAAGCTGCACCCACCCGACGACCATCGTCCAGCGCTTTGTCCAGCTTGGCTCGATAACACGGTCAAATATGATCGATCCCTGCGGGTACGACGGTGGGCGGGCGGCGCCCGAGGAGCGGTACGGAACACGACTCAAATTTATGGAGCAGGAAGTCTGCTCCCGTTCTGGATCCCCATGGGCCATCCTTCGCATCCGGGGGGGGGGCCTGCCACTTGGTCTTCCGTCTCCAAGGAGGTGGCTTGCGGTCGCCCGCTGTCAAAAGGGCACAAAAAACAGGTTTTCCCCCCTGCACTGCACCGCGCGCCGCTCGGTGGACTCGGGATGAGGCTGAAATGTTTCATCATTGGACCTCGACCGCATAAGCACTTCATCTTTACTGCATTGTGATGCTGCACTCGACCGACTTTGGCGAATTACCGTCTTCATTGATGATGCTAGGACCGCCGCTCGCTTCGGGTACAGGCCTCGCATTGGGACTAGGTGCCTCACCAGCCACACTTTCTGCACTTCACATCCTCGGTGAAGGGGAACCGAGGGCATCCCAAGACGGAGGTTATGCTTGGCAACTCCAAGGACCGACCGGCATGGGTGCGAGCTGGGGTAGCTAGCTTTGCCAAACTGCAGCTTGCTGGTTTGTGATTCTCGCTTTGCCGGGGGTACGCGAGCACACCGAGACTAACGACGAGCTGACCGTTCCGCTTGGTCTCGTAATTCTCGTTCATGTGAAACGGACTAGGCCAACCCAAATGAGGCCGGTAAAAGAACACGATCACGACAGAAATGAGATTTGAACTCATGCAGCCGAGGCCATGTGATTGTGGTTGCTGTAGGAATTTCGAGTCACACCCACTAAGCATTCTGCCTTTCCGAAGCCTATGCCGGGACACCTACGATCGAGCCCTCCTCCTCCCTGTCTCAGGCATCTCGGGCCGACGACGACTTCACGCGCAGCTGTGGATGATTGATGGAAAATCTTATTCGACGCCTAAAATTACACTGGGCAGAGGATCGGATCCGCCGCTAAGCCTAACAAAGTTGGATTCGCTGTGGACTCGGCTCAACACCACACAAACAGTTCCTACCCACACAGTCCGTAAAAAACACCGTCTTTGAGGGAGAAAGCGAACTCGTCGAGGCGCCCGTCTTGCTCTCCAGGATCTTTGGAAGGATGACAAAGGAAACTCGTTACACGGAAGAAGAAAAAAGAACCTGCTGCGCCTCCGTCACGCACGTATTTTCGCCGTTATGCCGTTAATTTGGTATGTTGGAACATTTCGATCATTAAGGGATTCGATGATGCTGATGGAGGGATTCGGGGAAACCCTTGGCGAAAAGCTGAGAAATAAAGGTTTGGTCGATATGTGGACGGGTCACATCTCCTCTCTAATCCATGTCCCTACACAAGTTAGCCTTTTGAACGAGAAAGACGGGTTTTTTGGTTTTCAAATCAGCACGACACAAGGAAACACCCCGAGCGTTGGACGGCCATAATTCGATTCTGGGGGAGGACAACGACTGGCAGTTTGCTCAATATGTCGTCACAATGACTGCGGAGGCCAATGCAACGGCAGAGGGGGAAGACGGCCGCCGTTGCAATCAAGCCTCCACAACCCGATCGCTCGGGTCCCGACTGAGGCGCTCAGAAACGGTCCACGCCGTTTTCCCCCCTTCAACGCACGGAAGTGTCTCCGTGCGAATCGGAGAAGAAGACGAGAAAACAAAAAGAAAACTCTCAAGAGAATCGGCGGACGATGAAAGGAAAAAAAGGTAAAACACTTACAGTAAGGCCAGCGTCAGGTCGCCGTGGATCCTGGCCTTGAGGGTGATCTCAATGTCGAGGTTGAGGTCGAGCCGCAGCTTCAGCGGGTTCTTGCCGGCGTCGCCGCCGCCGCCGCCCTGCATCTGTTGCTGTTGCTGCTGCTGCATCTGCATCTGCTGTTGCTGTTGCATCTGCTGCTGCTGCCGCGTCATCTGGCCGGGCCGGTAGCCGCCGTCGTCCTCGTCGTCTTCGTCCGAGTCGTACTCCTCATCGTCGTCGTCGTCGTCGTCGTAGTCCCCCTCGTCCTCGTCCTCGTCTTGCGAGTCGCCGCTGTACTCCTCGTCGTCTTCGCCCTCCTCGACATCGTCGTCGTCGTCGTAGTACTCGCCCTCAACCTCCTCGACATCCTCGTCGCCGTCCAGCTTCGCGGGCTCCTGGCCCTTGGTGGTCTGGTCCGCCGCCGACGGCTTCTTGCCGTCGCCGTCCTTGTCCATGGCGGCCGACTTGGAATTGGACTTGGACTCGGGCTCCGCCTCGTCCTCGACGCCGGCCTGGTTTGACGACGACGACGACGCCGCCGGCTCCTGCTTCTTGCTGTCCGTCTCCTGGCCGGGCGTCTTTTCTTGTTCTTGAGACTGCTGCTGCTGCTGCTGCTGCTGCTTCTTCTGCTCCTCTTCGAGCTGCTTCTTCTTCTTCTTCTTTTGGTCTTCCGTGAGGTTCTGTTCGTCGCCTTGGGACGCGTCCTGCTGCTTCTGGGCGTCTTGGGGCTTCACGTCCTCGCCGGGCTTCTTCTCCTCGTCTTGTGATGACTGGTCCCGGGGCTTGTCCTCCGTTGACTCTTCGGGCTTGGCGTCCTCGGGCTTGCCGGCGTCTTCGGGCTTCTTCTCGTCGCCGCCGCCGCCGGCCTGCGCCTCGTCCCCGGGGTTGCCGAACTCGCCGACGGGCGTCGTGCCTTCGGGCTTTTGCTCTTCAGACTTTTGCTCTTCGGGCTTCCGCTGCTCCTCTGGCTTCTGCTGCTGCTGCTGCTGCTCCTCAGGCTTGCTGGTGCCAGGCTGTTGGTTGCCGGCGGCGCCTTGGCCTTGGCCCTTCTGCTACTGATTAACGCCCGATTCTCTAATGTGTCATAGCTTGCGCGCGCGCGCGTGTGCCGGAGAGAGTGAGAGTGAGAGAGAGATCTCACCTTGTTCTTGTTCCTGGCCATTGTGTCGTCCATAAATGTGATTTGGGGGTTTTTTATATGAAAAGGTTTTATTTATTTACGCGAGCTCCCGTTCAATCTTCAGCGGAAGCTAGCAGGTTGAACCGGGACGTGTGTATATGTGAGGGCGGGTTAGGCGAGTGATAGGTTCTCAAGGTACGGGTATCGGCTGTTAGTTGATGTTTACGATAGCTCCTTCTACAGTGTATTGGAGTTGTTATACGAGTTGTCGAGATGGGGGGTAAAAAAGAAACAGAATTGAGGGAAGGAGGGGGAAGTAGACCATCCAGAAGGGGAGGCGGAGGAAGGGGTAGAGAGAGGTTATGGTACAGGCTCGGGCTTTGGATAGTTAAATCCAGGTCTTTCTCTCTTTCTTGTGAGCTTCACGCAAGAAAAGGCCATGCATTCATTACCTCACACCTCGCAGACGTACATACATACATACATACAATCGTACACACCCCTCCCACGAGGGGGGCGCAAACAGGGAAAAAAGAGAAGCTGCTCCCTCAGCAAGGCTGAACTAAACCAGGAACCTGGGGGGCCCCCTCTGTGACGCAATTGGGGTGTGGAATATTGTGGACGGCTACATAGCACCGCTTGTCACCTGAGCAGGGGAGGGGGGGGGGGTATGATCAGAAGGCAAGCCGTGTTGTGAAAAGGGTCTAGGCCTTTGCGGTCCCGCGATGCCTCAAGGTCGGAGAGAGAGAGAGACAGAGAGGGAAAACAAGCTTGCGCTGTGATATCACTTCCGATACAGGTTTTGAACGAGGGGACGGAAGGCAGGGCGCAAGCAGAAGCAGGATTCCCCAGTCCAAACTCCCCCTAGTGTAGGTAGTAGAGGAAGAGAGAGACACAGCTATCTCGATCGACAGGGTCCCTTGAGAAAAGGCTTTGGGGTTTCAGACCAGCCTCCGCGCGCCAGCCTGTTCGGCATAGGGGCGGGATGGCATGCAAGCGTGTGGCCCGGCAGGGTAAGAAGACAGAATGACGTCGGCGGAGCTGGAAGGAATGCGCGTAAAAAAGTGAGGGTGAGAGACAGACTGTGTGAGAGAAAACGTCAACATCTGACTGGGGTGTGCCGTGGCCTCAGACGACGATCGTGTAGGCAGCGTATAGTACTCGGTAAACTGCTACGTACGGTACGGTATGCAAAGAGAAGGAGAGAGCTGTTGGAAGCTTACTGTGTACCCCCTCCCACCCTCGGGGGGTGGGCGGGGAGGGAAGCTCCAAGTTCAACCACTTAGACGCGGACACTGCAAAAGAATGATGAGATGTAGTCAAAGCAGACCCAAACTGCGTGTAATGACGTCGAAAAGTGTACCGATGCGAAGGGAGGGGTGTGTATGCATAACGATACAGTCCGGGGGGGAGGACGGACAGAGGGGAATGCGAGATCCATCAAAGCTTCCCAGACGGTCGCATCTTCCTCCACCTTCCCACCCACCCGGCGGGAACGACGAACGGTCTGGACTATCTTACCTAGCCACAGCTGTGGGGCCGCCGGTCGGGACGGACTAGGTAGGTAATATCACATCACCTCCCCCCCTCCCCCCCTCCCCCTCGCTCGGAGTACCCAGAGTTCCCAGACAGGGGTTATCCCGAAACGGGCATCTCGATCCTCCTCCCGCCTTTTCTAGAGCCTTCACTCGAATTCCCACACACTACATATCCGTAGTTGTACAGTGCCTTAGCTGCATTGCCGGTTCATGTTGAACGGTGAGAAAGGCGGAGGGGAGGAAGAAGAAGAAGAAGAAGAAGAAGAAGAAGAAGAAGAAGAAGAAGAAACAAACACAGGAGAAGAAAAGAAAACCAATTATTTGGATATCATGACCGAGGCACTTCCCACAGATCACAAGGTTAGAAACCTGTTTCTTTCTGGATCGTTGTCTCGTCCCGCCCTCCCCCAGTATTCCAGTTCTCCTAGTGATCCATCCTCGCTGCCCATTATTTCCTCCCTTTTCTCGGGACGCAGTGACATATCAAAGAGT
The DNA here is from genome assembly GCA_034509685.1 of Colletotrichum cereale. Taxonomy (NCBI): domain Eukaryota; kingdom Fungi; phylum Ascomycota; class Sordariomycetes; order Glomerellales; family Glomerellaceae; genus Colletotrichum; species Colletotrichum cereale. The sequence goes on from JASUDE010000205.1 coordinate 27,756, forward strand.
CGGCGGAGAAGAGGAAGCCAAGCGCTGCACTGCGCTGCTCCACTTCAACCCAACGCACGCGGGTTCGAGGACCACCCCACGGATCTCCCCCCCCCCCCCCTACATACTACTACCTACTGAACTCTGACACTTCCGAGTCCCGAACGGCGCTTCACCACCACCGGATTGAGAACGACCACCATCGCCTATCATCACCAACTGTGCTGTGCTGTGCAGAGGGCAGGTCTCATCCCCTTCCCCCCAAACAACATCAGTTAGTCCAGTTCATCACTCGATATACCGGACCCTCTCCCGCCAGCTTTGCCCTTTGGATCACTTGACCCTTTTTTTTTTCTTTTTACTCACCAAAGTTCTCATCCCTCCTCTCCCCCCCCCCTACCTCCTCAAAACCCGAAACATGGTCATCGGCCTCCTAGCAATCGCCGCCATCCCCACAGTCATCGGCACGGGACAAGCCGTAAGCGCGCAGAAGAAACAAGATGCCACGGCAAAGGAACAGGCTAAGTTCAGTCTCACCACCGTCCTCGACATTGACGGCAAGGAAGAGGAGTGTCCCGTCGTCCTCGTCGACAACAAGGTAAGCCGACCAAGTCCAACAAGCCCAAGCCCAAGCCCAAGCACTCGCTTTCACCCCCCTCCCCTCCCCTCCCCTCTGCTGCGGTATCTGCAGTTTCTGCAGCCGTTTCTGCACGTCCACCTTCTTTTTCCCTGATTCTGTGCTTTTCCCTGTCCAAAAAGTCCCCCTTTCCAACGCGACTGCGGACACACCACTTGGCCAACTTCACCCCATGTGTGGGTAATGCATATGTGTGTGTCTTGACTTACACTAGCACACACACCGAAACCTTGCCTCTTCATCCCCGTTTGCCGGTAGGCTAACCAGCTTCTTTCCCCACGCAACCTACAGCTCTGGATAAATCACAGCCTGGCACCGGCCCCGGGACACAAGTTCTCGGGGTACTACTTCACCTACCCCAGCGAGGAGCAGTACCGTGGCCTGGTGTCCACCATAGCCGAAGACCCGCCCATGCTTAACTGGATCTACGTCGACGCCGACACCAGAGCCATGCGGCACGGGGGCCGCAAGGACACCGTCGACCACGTCATAGGCCCATGGGGATGGACAGACGACGAGAAGTATCTCTCGTTACGTGGCAGCGGCGTCGGCTTTGTCGCCGTCCTGGAAGACAACGGCAAGTGGGCCGTCTATTGGGATCCCGACGGGAGGCTGCGTGAGGGCTACGACGAGGAAGACTGCGTCGACATCTCACTCAAGAGGCAGATGGCGCTAGGCATCGAAAGCGGCTACGTTAGAGGCTAGGCTAACGCGCGTGGGCGAGGGAGATCGACCGAGACGGAAAGGAAAAGGGAGAGCGCGCGCGAGAGGGAGCGGGAGAGAGAGAGAGAGAGAGAGAGAGAGAGAGAGAGAGAGAGAGAGAGATGGACGAGAGGGTGTGTTCGCCGTGGAAGAACCTGCTGGGGGGGTGTCGAGGACTCTCGGAGCTTCTGTTAGGTGCAGCGTGCGAATTGGGACGAGCAGCTTCTCAGGTGCCGAGGCGTTTCTGGAAAGGCTTTTTTTCTGCATGGATTCGAATTTAGAAATCGACATCTGTAACCAACCCCGTGAGCCCTTCCGTCGTCAGTGCATAGCATTTTGACAAGCCTGTGAGCTCAAACCGACTTACACGAAGCTTGTTTGATGGCGAGAGGCAGACTGATGCTGCGTCATGCCTGCATTGGCAGTACCGTTGATGTTCAAATCAACCGCTGCGTGAGCCATGGGGCCGCATGATTGGGTACGAGTACCTACGGAATGTATGCCGGTGGTTGAAATCCGAATGGGAGAACAGGGATGCTTGACACCATTCTCACATATTTCCTTTTTCCTCTTCTCTTACTGTGTGTGGCCTTGCAGTTAAGTTGGAAAACGTGCATCCTCCTTCGGCAGCCTGGAGAGGTAGATCGGGGGCCACATCAGGAGCATGAGACACGTCCACTCCACGCCCTGGCCGCCCCAGTGTATCCGCCCACCCCCTCCGCATGCCGCCGCTTGGCCCTCTCTCTCAACGTCATTTCGGTCCAGAACATCTCGAGACTCGAGTGGTGTGACGCAAATGAGTAAAGGGGGGGGTGGCGTGAGAGATGTGAGAACCTGGGTTTCCCCAGGGTCCAACATGATCTCATCAGAGCAGAGGAGGGCGTAAGCTTTTCATCCTGTTTTGACCCCCCATTTCCCTCCCCCTCCCTTCCGGGTACTGGCCAGAATCACTTATATGCTGCCGTCCTCATCCAGCCCAACGGAATGAAACAGACTTTGAAAGAGACACCTCGAACTTACCGGTAGAATAAAAAAGGCCTTTGACATTAGTTCCTTCTCTCCTCTTCCCGACACGAAAAGCTCGTTCAGCCCATCTTTGAACTTCCACACATAGAGCCCGTCGTCAAGTCATCCAGCGAACCCGTCAAAATGGCATCCCCCCGCGAGAGAAACAACACCAAGTACGCCTCCGACGACGAGACCTCGGAAGCCCCCAGCGAGCAGCCGCAGGAGAAGCCCCAGCGTCGCCAGAACCGCACCAAGAGCAAACAGATGCAAAAGCGTCAGCAGAACCAGCAGCAGCAGCAGCAGGGCGGTGGCGGCGGCCCCCTCGGCGGCCTCACTGACGGCGGTGTCACCAACGGTGTCCAGAACACACTAGGCAACGTTGCCGGTGGTGCTTTGGGCGGAGGCGGCGGTGGTGGTAGCGACAAGAGCGATACACTGAGGTTGCGTCTGGATCTCAACCTCGACATTGAGATTACGTTGAAGGCGCGCATCCACGGTGACCTTGAGTTGGCCCTCTTGTAAGTACTTCCCAAATTTCCTCCCAGTCCTAGCCCCTCTCCCCCCCATCTCTTCCAACTAGAGACCCGTTCTGTCTCCCTTTTCTTACTCGCAGACAAGGACGGGCTAGTTAGGCCAAGTTCATAATGGGCTAATGGGCTTCTCCTCGTCTTTTAATCAGGAACTGAGAGACGTTTTTCCCAGGGACAAATCTTAACGCAATCCATTCGCCGGGTCGATTTCCTTTTTTTGTTTTATTTAATTACCATACGGAGTCGCGGAAATCTTATGTGGGTGGAGTGTTTTCGACACACTTTGCCGGAATTGGCGGGTTTTCTTTTGTTGCTTTCCCCCCTGGTTATTCCTCCGTAAAAGGAAACGGTTCGAGTCCGACAAGGGGGCGAGAGGAGTTGGTGGGCAAGTGGGATATCGGGTATCCATCTGCCGCTTGTATTATGAAAGACTTGTGCATCATCGACATCATGAGATACGGACGCTATTTCGGGAAATTTTATGGGTATCCTATTCGACGTTAGCCAGAGACATTCTAAAAAGAGAGAGGTTTCTTCGAATTGACACTTGACCAAGATCAAGACACGTTCCCATCCCCCCATGCCTTGAACATGGCTTCCCCGCAATGAGCGCAGCGTAGCAACGGCTCATCAGCGCAGCGTCACTTTCCATGTAGATCCAATGACATTAGCGTGTGTTGTCGGTTTCAGCACCACCATCAGTGCTCCCGGCCGCCCACCCGCTAACTGCCAAACGCTTGAGTGGAGTAGCGTGATAAAAACGATGGGTCAGATTGTTGCTATTGTCATAACCGCCGTCAACCACGCGGAAAATGGCGGGTTCCCGGCAGGCTAGATGGAAACGGTGGCCGACGACCGTTCAAGGCCATCCATGGTAGTCATCTGGCGTCGTAGATCGTGGATTACGGGGGGGTAGAACAAGTCTCCCGGCACCGGTGGGGTCGACTCTACCCTCGACAAGTCGTCAGCCACGACGAGGTCCGTCGTCCATTCCTCTCAGAGGCTGCCTTTCCTCTAGTCACATAAGGTAGGTAGTGCCGTCGGGACCCAACGGGCGACAAGGGCTGGCTGAAGGAGCGAGGGAGTGGCTGGAATGGCATCTCGCTTGACGTGAGACTCGACGGCGTCCGAGACTACTGCGGGAAGGTCTTGCTGTGCCTTGCTTTCCGTGCGCCTTTTCCTTGGGCTTAGTCTGGAGTTAGCTTAGCTTCTCCTGGTCCGTTCAAACTCTCAAGAGTCGGGACAATGAGACAATGCTTCAAGATCCAGACAAACTGACGGGATCATGCCAGAAGCCTGACTTCATCCTGCGTCTCCCAAAAAGACTCACCGACAACCCCCTCGAAGGGAAAGAAAAGCAAAACTCCTCGCACGCAACACCCGACATCCCTGCTCATAGCAGATAATTACTATTGTAAGTCAAGCCACAGAAGGCCTCAACCATCCTTGTCTGTCCAATGTTAGCGCGCCGAAACCGCCACATGACGCGAAGTAACCAGATTTGGTGTGTGTGCTTGTGTGCCCGCCCGCTGCCAGATGTAACGGTGGAACGGCCCCCCTTCCCTCGTTTGCGCCGCCCCCCACAGCCAATGTGACAGGCAATGTCAGGCCCCCTTGAGAAAACGGTGTCCACAGTACCGTCTCGGCCTTTGAGGGCGGGGGGAACGGTGCAAAACGCTAGGCGTGCAGGGTAAACTGTGGCTGAACAGGAAACCTTTGCGTCGCATCCCGGCGCCTTGGGCACGAGCTTCAGCCACTCACATACGGCTGTTTCCAATTTCAACCTCCCTCTTCCCGTTTGCTTGCAAATGTTTGCCGAGTGATCTTCCCCCGTCGCCCACTCCTCATCGTCAGCCCACCGGTTCACAGCCGGTTTCCTGCCGATCGTGCCGCTGCCGTTGCATTTCTCACATTCTGGACTCTGATAGACTCTACACCTCGTGCAGCTCATTGCCATGTCGGGAAACCCATCGTGGTCATCGTTGCGTGGCCGCGTCGGGTGTGGCGTTGAAGTGGGTTCCGCTGCGATTCTCCCCTCTCAGCAGACTCGAGACGTCTCTGAAGCCTAGGTGAAGCTACTCGGGCCTGCTGGTCAGCCCGAACATCTGATGAAATCAGGATTCCCCCTTACTGAGCCACACTCTGAACTTAGTTTGTCTCGGTGTACGAAGTACGTCCGTGGTCAGAACCTTTCCCCGGAGTCTGTGGTCACCGGTGGGCTAGAAAGCTTCGTTGTCGGTGACTCGATAGAGACCATCACGCGGCTCACCTCTCTCGAAGTGAGCCCCGAGATGGTTGTCCGTCCACCGCGCTCACCGTGCTCTCTGACAAAAGAGTTGACGGCTAGCCGTGCGTTCCGTCTGTACAGTAGCCCAGGCGCCAACCGGGCCCAGTCAGCGGCACGGCCATTCGCACAGTTGTTCGTGTTTCGACAGAAAGCAGGCTTTTCCAGACTCGTCGGTCCCAAGTTTGCTTGCAATCTCAGCGCTGTTCCGGCGCCATTCTTCCGAGTCTTGTCTCGGTTCCATCCTGCCATCTTCACCAGCCGTCAAAAATCCCTCCCTTTTCTTGCTTCGCTGCATCCCATCTCCGGAAGTACCCAGTGGAGACCTCTGCGTGTCTCTGGATCCCTGGTGGAGTCCACAGATCTCGTCTCGACAAGTCTTTGATCCCATCACCCTTGCACAGCGGCCTGACAGGGTCTCAAGGTCTTCGCCCGTTCTGGAACCTCCAAAGCGGCTGCCCCAGTCTTCGTTGTGGCAGACTCAGACAACCCACTCTTGGTCATCTCGTCGAGTTGACGTCACGGCAACCGATCCAACCCCCCCTTCTGCCTTGCAGACCTTGCACACACACACTCTGCAGACCTGCTGTCTGCGTCGCCCAACTACCAGAAAAGCTCCGTCCGCGGGTGTATCGATCAAGGGGTAGACCGAGAGAACAGCACGCAACGGCACAGTTTGTCTCCCTCTCGCAACCTCCCGACTTCCCGAAGTAAAGGCGATCCTCAGGTGGGTGCCCGCTCTCCATTCCCCCTCCCGGCCGGCCTTCCTGGCCATTGCGTTGCACTCCCCCCCTTCGCTCTGTAGCAAGGCTCAGCTGACGCAGAATGTTCTTCTACCACAGGACCATCGACTGATGACGGCAATCCCTCCTTCTCGGCCGACTCCACTCCAAACTCTCCGCGAAGAACCCGAAGGCCCAACCTTGAAGCAGCCTGCACAACAATCTATGCAAAGCTCCGTACCTGCGCGTCTAAAATCCTCATCGCACACTATGCAGCGTACCGAGCTACAGTCTGCGCCCGTAGCTGGCGATCCTGATCATACCTACCGGCACGACGAATATGAGGTTGTCGAGGTCGAGGATGACGGTGCTAGACTAGAGGAGGCGCCTAGGGCTACCTTCTCTAGGCCGCCTCTGCCTCGTCTGAATTCTCAGTCACGGGCATCTCCCTCGCCAGCGTCTCTTCAAGGAACCTCCCCACCGCAACCTCGCCCTCGTCGAGGTAGCAACACAAGCACCCCACAGCCGCAAGAGGGCGGGCCTGTCCATCTGCAGGGCTCACGGGAGATACCCATCCCGATCAGGACATCGTCGAGTCAACATCAAAATGCGCCCAAAGCACCACCACCACCGTCGGCAACCGAGACTGCAGACAATGGCACGGACGAAGCATCACCTGATACCCAGCCCTCCTCGCAAGGCACCCCGAAGCCGCAAGAGAAGAATGCTCCGATCCAGATACCCAAGGTCACACCGCTGGCTTCTGGTCTCACGCTACCGCCAAACCTTGCCGAGCTAGCGCAAGGTCTAGACGGAAAGTATGTCGACGAGTTCGGAAACATCTTGGATTGGAATGGCCAGGTGCTTGGTCGTGTCGAGGGAGACCTGCCGTCTATGATCGGACGGCCAGTCGCGGTAACGGGCGAGATCTTCAGCGAGGACGGTGAGGTCGTGGGTTATGTAGCGGAGAATGATACCATCCCCCCTGCGCCTCCTTCGCCCAAGCCCATTGAAGGCATGGGCGACGGCCTGAGGGTAGACCACATGGGCAACATTCTCGATAAGAACAGCAACGTCGTCGGCCACTTCGACGGCGCCCCTCTGGCCAAGTCCCTGCAGCAGGCCGGCCAGACCGGCAAATCGGGGCAGTCTAGTGGTGCCCGTCCTGGCCATATTCCCGACACGCGGACAAGCTGTCCTCAGTGTACTGCGCACCAGCCCAAGCCGTCGTCTACAACTCCCAGCCCTTCAGAGATTTTTATGGACGTCAAGTCGACCAATGACGGAATTCAGCTCATCATTAAGATACCCACGGTCTTCCACGGTGGTGGGAATCCCAATATCCATATAGGAACAGGATCATGATTTTAACGGAATTTGCGCGTTTTGGATGTAGATAGGCCTTGGAGTTCTGGAACGGGTTCGATAGAAGGAAGGTAGCATGCGGCGGCGTTCAGACGGTGGTGAGATGGTCATGATAGGCTAGGATGTGCACCGTAATTCCAACAAACCCGATCTGAGCAGCAGCGAACGGTTTGCATAACTCGTGGCCCCCGTTGACTCTTCCTTGTGAGGCTGAAAAGTGGGCATGGCCGAGCTGCCGTCCGGATGGCTGCGGGCGCATAGACGCGGCGGTCGACTTTGGTTACTTGCTGGGCGTGGCGAATGGCACTTCGTTTTTCGTGTTTCGGAGGGCGTCATGACGTCTGTCGCGCATGCACGTCCAACCTCTGTGAGCTTCGCAACCCGCATTGCCAAAAGAAAGAGTTGGAGCAACTAGGGGGTTGACTGTGGAGGAACTGACGAATAAATGATGCAGGGCAGGGAGTGCCCTTGGAAACATTAGCCACACCAACTGGGCATCTCCAAGAAAAGGTTGTCGGCGATCGATCCGAATGCCAATGGTAATTCCCCAGGTTGACTAGTTGTCACACCATTCCCCAAGGTGCAGCTTTCTTCTGCAGAGTGTAGTTGCGTCATGGCACCTGGGATCCAGCCCTTCATGGGCTCGGACGATTGTGGCTTTGCGTCATGATGGACGGCTGTCTGACTGGCCATCCTTCCCCTCCCCCCCATGAAGTCACTGTGTGGCGCGAGCAGGGACCAGAGCTTCGAAGGGGGAGCTCCTCGAGCTTGAGCTTCCCTTGACGTAAGTTTAGGAGCGAGTGGTAGGCTGGAAACTTGATTTGAGCGCCCAAGGGCTGGAGGTATAAGACGTCTGACCGGCAAGTTGTAGCAGATGATTTTGACTTTTCGTCTCCCATACCAATGCAATCATCTCATGAACAGCTACATTTTTTAAGATACCCTGTTAGCGCTGAGTACAACCAATTTATATCCAAACACGAACAAAAACTACAACAGTACAACAACAACAACAACATCAACACGAAAATGGTCGGCGCTGCTTCGAAGTCTGGCAGCAGCATGCTGGGTGGTCGCGGAAAGGAGACTGAGCAGAAATCAAGTGAGTAGTACACTTACATGAGTATGATTCCAAATGCCAATGGCAGTCGCTAATCGAAAGAAGCATACTCGATCGAACAAGATATCAACGACCATGGCGAGAACCTCGTTGCCGGTGTTATCGGCAAGACAGGCGAGGTGGTAGACGAGACCGGCAAGACTGTCGGCAAGGTCACAGAAGGCGAGGCCGGAGAGCTCGTCGGCAACGTTGTCACCGCGACTGGCGACATTATCGGGAAAGACGGTGGCGTCATTGGAAAGGCGCTTCCCCTCGGTGAACTGACCGAGAGCGGTGAGAGCAAGCAGGGTGGTGGCAGCTTCACCATCATGGGCGCCACCAAGGGTGTCAAGGGCATCGTGGACACTGTTGATGGCACAGTCCAGACCGTCAACCGCACATTACCGCTTGTCGGTGACTTGACAAAAGGCATTGGTCTGGGCGAAGGCCAAGGCGGTGTCCTCGGCGGTGTCCTCGGCGGCGGCCAAGATGAGAAGGGTTCTCAAAAGGGCCTTCTTGGTGGTGTTACTGGCGCCCTCGGTGGTGGTCAATCTGAAAAGGGTGGTTCTGAACAGAACCCTCTGGGAAGCCTTCTCGGAGGTGTCCTCGGCCAGAGCCAAAGTGGTGGTCCCCTTGGCGTGCTTGGAGGCACTGAGCCTTTGGAGCGCGACCAGTCTGTCACCGACAAGGACGAGAACCTCACCCAGATGCTCGCTCAGCAGAAGTCAGATGTCGACGACAAGGCTTCTTTGACCGAGAACGCCAAGCAGAACCTATTCGAAGTTAACGACACGACATCAGAGGTCGCACCCATCGACTTGCAAGATACTGAAAAATCGCAAGCAGACGACGGTAAGCCCACTACTGCCGGCGAAAACACCCAAACAGAGACTGAAGATTCCCAAGGCGCCAAGACCGATTTGACGGAGCAATCGACTGTCGACGGCAACGATGACTTGCAAGAGGTGGACGCCGAGCCCATCGAGGAGCAGACCGAGGGCGCCGAGACCGTCAAGGATGACGCCACAGAAAAGGCCGGCACCGTCCCCGACGACATTGCTACCCTCGACGTTCCAGTTTCTCAAATCCCCGATGACTTGAAGAGCGAACTTCCCGAGGATCTTCAAACTGCCGATATTCCTGTTTCCCAGATCCCCTTCGATGCTCAGTCCAAGCTCCCCACTGATCTGGCATCCAAGCTCCCATCAGACTTGGGCTCCGAGCTTCCGGAAGACGCAAAGACTGGCACCGAGACTCCCAAGGGCACCACTACTGAGGACTGGGCCAACCAGCAGGACCCGTCCAACCAGTCTCAAGTCCCTGAGAACGCCGAGACAGGCGAGCTTCCCGAAGGCGTTGAGGACGCTGAGGACGCCGCTGAGGATGTCGCTGAAGACACAAAGACTGCAAAGACTGGTGACGTCCCCGACATTGATGTCACGGCCGCGTCCGACTCTGCTCCCAAGTCCACCGTCAAGGACGACATTAAGAGCGTCTTGAGCACTGTGCGCTCCGCCATCCCCCAAGACCAGCGTACCGTCACTGTCGCCGGCGATAAGCTTCTCCAGCCTTTCGAGAAGTTTCCTGGCGCAGAGATTGATGATGAAGGCAAGGTCATTTTCGACAATGCCTCTATCGGTCGGATCGCTGAGGGTGATCCTGCCGACCTCGTCGGCATGACAATCGACGCCGAGGGAAACGTCATCAACGAGCGTGGTAGCATCATCGGCAAGGCCGAACTCAAGTCTGAGGTTGCTGATGAGCTCCTCAAGGATACCATCGACTTCTCCATCCTCAAGGGCGCCAAGGTCAACAAGGCCGGCAACCTTGTCAACGAAAAGGGTGAGGCTGTTGGCCGGATTATTTCTGGCATTCTCAAGCACCTGATCGGCCGTAAGTCTGATGAGCGCGGCGAGATCTGGAACGATGCCGGCAAGATTATCGGAAAGGCTGAGCCTATTCCCGAGCTTGAGCGTGAGGAGCTCGCCGAGCCCGCGCCTTTCGAAGACTTCCCTGGCGCGACGGTCGAATCCAATGGCCACGTCATGTTCAATGGCGAAATTGTTGGACGCGTGATTGAGGGTGACCCGAAGAAGCTGAAGGGTAAGAAGGTTGACGACGAGGGTGACATCCTTGACAAGAGCGGCAATGCCATTGGCAAAGCCGAGCGTTGGGAGCCCGAGTCTGAGCCTGAGCCTGAACCTGAAGCCGTCATTGACAACTCTGCCCTCGCTGGCAAGCGTGTCAACAAGGCCGGCAACGTTGTCGACAAGGATGGTACCATCTACGGTCGTATTGTCGAGGGTGATGTCAAGAAGTTGATTGGACGCATGTGCGACAAGGAGGGTAATGTTCGCAGCGAGTCTGGAGACATTATCGGCCGCGCTGAGCTCATTCCCGAGAGCGACCGTGAGGGTGCTCAGGAGGGTCCTTTCGCCGAGCTTCCTGGCTGTACCGTTGCCAAAGACGGCACCATTGTCACTCCTTCTGGAGACGTTGTCGGTCGTCTTACCCAGGGTGATGCGAAGGCCCTTTTCGGGCGTCCCATCGACGAGGACGGTGACATCCTCGACCGTAACGGCAACCTTCTGGGCAAGGCCGAACGCTGGGAGCCCGAGGCTGCTCCCGAGAGGGAGAAGGGCCCAATGGAGGGTCGCAAGGTCAACCGCAGCGGTGAAGTCGTCGACGAAGACGGCGATGTCATCGGCAAGCTCACTTCCGGCGAGATTAAGGCGTGCGCTGGCAAGCCAATCAACGAGGACAATGATGTTGTTGACTCCAAGGGTCGCATTGTCGGTCATGTCGAGCTTCTTGAGGATGTCCCTCAACCCAAGGGTCCCATGGAGGGTAAGACTGTCAACAAGAAGGGCGAGGTTGTCAGTGACACTGGCGAACTCCTCGGCAAGCTCACCAGCGGTGAAATCAGAGTCTGTGCCGGCAAGAAGATCAACGAGGATAATGATGTCGTCGACTCAAAGGACCGCGTTGTCGGCCACGTCGATCTTCTTGAGGATATTCCTGAACCCAAGGGTCCCATGGAGGGCAAGACTGTCAACAAGAAGGGCGACGTCGTCAGTGATACTGGCGAACTCCTGGGCAAGCTCACCAGTGGTGAACTTAGCGTCTGTGCCGGCAAGAAGATCAACGAGGACAACGATGTCGTCGACTCCAAGGACCGTGTTGTCGGCCACGTCTCCCTGCTTGAGGACCTTCCCCAAAAGAAGGGCCCCATGGAAGGTCGTCGTGTCAACCGCCAGGGTGATGTTGTGGACGAAGATGGAAACATCATCGGCAAGCTTACTACTGGTGAGGTGTCCATCTGCTCCGGCAAGGAGATCAACAGTGACAACGATGTTATCGACTCCAAGGATCGTGTCGTTGGACACGTTTCGTTGCTCGAGGATATCCCTGAGGTTGAGGTTGAGGAAGAGCCTGCCGAGACAGAGGAGGAGAAGAAGGCTCGTGAGGAGCTCGAGGCCGACCGGAAGTTGGCCCGTAGCCTTGGCGGACTCATCGAGCAAGGTCTCGACCGTCTGCGCCCTCTTTGCAAGATGATCACGCAGAAGATTGAGGCTGCCGAGCGTAAGCCCAAGGAGGAGCGTGACGAAGAGCAGCTCGTCAAGGATGTTAAGCCCCTCATCGAAGAAGGCGGCAAGATCCTCACCGAGCTGAACGGTAGTGTCCGCGCCTTGGACCCCGATGGTCGCATTCAACAGAACGCCAAGTCCAAGTCCCAGACTCGTGAGGCTTCTCCCGAAGAGCACCACCTCGCCGAGTGTTTGAAGGAGGTAAGTTTGATCCTTGCAGTACACATCTACCATTATGCAACCCCATACTGACCTGTTTGTAGTTGACTGGCACCATCACCGAGACTGTCGAGGGTGCTAAGCGCAAGATCGAGGATATGCCCCACGCCAAGAAGGAGCTGAGCCCTCTGTGGGGTCTCCTCACCGAGCCTCTCTTCCAGATTCTTGCTGCCGTCGGTCTGCTTCTGACCGGTGTCCTCAACCTCGTTGGTCGTCTTCTCAACGGCCTCGGCCTCGGCAAGATTGTCGATGGTCTCCTGGGTACTCTGGGCCTAAACCGTCTGCTCGACGGTCTTGGCCTGGGCAGCTTGACTGCCGCTCTCGGTGGCGGCAAAAAGAAATAAGCAGTTTTGATGATGTTACGGCTTAATACTCATGTAGCATGTTTCTGATTGGATAATGTTGATGACGAGTTCGATGGAATAACGGAAGTTTTTCTCGGCGCATGTACTGTAATTTGTTCCAAAATAGTCGGATTGGTTGTGTATGAATAGTATGGTTGGATAGTTTTAGCGATCAATTTGAACGGCCTCTTTCGAAAAAGCTTGTACCACTAAAACGACGTCTGTTGTGGCGGTGATCATTGTAACATTTGCTGTTTGATGTCTGCGACATTGTATGGCCGGTTGTGTGTCTGTGTGTGTGTAAGAGTACGAGACGGCATGACAGAGAAGAAATGAAGGAGAAGAAAGCAACCCCTCCCCGAAGAGGGATGCGGTCAAAACAAAGTTGACGAATGTCTGATTTTCTTTCCGCCTTTTCCTCCGTTTTCGATTTTCTTCCGAAGGACGGCACGGATGGGGGAAGAGATGGACGGATGACGGTTGGGGGGGACGGACTGTCATATTCGCAGGTGAAGGTGAGAGAAGTGGAGGCGCACCACCAACGAAAGAAGCTAGGGCGGGTACGACCTTTCCGGCGAGTTCAGGCAAGAACCACCGTTTGGCGTTGATCGCAATCCGCTCTTTCCATCACACTCACGTTCGCCCCATGGGTGCTGCAAACTTGGGCAGGTGTGGATGGGGGGGGTGGGTTGGGTTCATCGTCGCTGCCCTTGCCGCTTTTCGCCGGCCATGTGGCTTCCCGCCCCATCATCGCAACTCATCCCTACCCCTTTCGCGGCCATCGCGGCCATCCGTCAAGCCCGGCGCGGCCATCGCGAACCACTTTGGGCCAAATGAAGTGAGACACGGCACCACTCTCGTGCGTCTTCAGTCCCGAACCAAACCCGCCAATAGTTGTAATTCATATTTTCATATCCCAAGTGACCACCGCCGGCCCTGGCCCTGGCCCAAGCTAGTTTAGTCCCCCCTCGGCCCCCTTCCGGCCCCACGGTTTAGACTTTCCGCATTATTGATTCCCCGGACCATAACGGCATGACTCGTCTTGTGCTTCTGGCTATTCTTCCGCAGGCATGGCCAAGTTTTGTGAACGTACTGTAGATATCCGTAGTATACTCGTCGTCGCTCCATAGCCCACATACGGGGCATCGTGGAATAACCATAAACACTCCAGGGTGCAAGGTAACATCAGTACGCCGTGGATCGCCCGGGGCCCTACCTGGGTAGTTTATACCACAACACGATAGCGAAGAGAGGGCATTATGGTTCCAGGTATTCCTAAATATGTATTTGACCCTGAGATGGCGCATGTCTCCTGTCAATACGAGCTTTACACCGGAGTCGCCCTGGTTGGAGTCGCCAAGACTGAATGGAGATTGTCTCCACATCTCGTGTTGGAAGCCTCGCAACGCCGCCGAACACATCTACCAACTACAATCATTGTATAACCGTTTGGGACAGTCAGAAAAGCTACGAGTGGAAATAGGACGTCTTTGCGCAGCGATTGATATAAGGCTCAACACTGGACCCCCAGACACCATGATGCAAAATATTTTTCCATTGTTTTTATACAAGATTGCTGTATTATAATCAAACGAGAACTAGTTCAGTCACTTTGTCCAATACGGGACCAAAACAAGCGCAAAGTTCCCTCCTACTAGATCCCCACGTTTGCAAAGGTCCCAACTTAGGATCTAGGCTGCTTCATTGGTTTTCTTAGCCCGTCGCCGGCGCAACAATCCGGCCAGGTCCCATCTCAGGCGACATCCCCAGCGAAGTGAGGCAGATGGGATGGCACCAGGAACGGAGACACTGTTTGACCGTGCTTTAGCGCTTCGGCAGTGATGCACCGATAAGATAAGATAAAAATTCCCTCGCGGGCCCCTAAGAGTGATCAGACAAGCTGATAATGTCCCCCCCCTGTTAACCTGAGAGTACCGTGCACGATAACTACAATAAACCTCACATAATACTGTTTAGTTCCAAAACGGCCAGTAGATTTAGTAATAACGTAGGTAAAAACATAAAAAACATAAAAAACATAACTATCTTAAAAAAAAAAATAGAGGCAAAAGGGATAGTCTTAGCCTATCCTGACCTGGAGCGTAGCGTAGGAAGTAGGGTGGGTTAGCACTATTCCAACCCTCCCCAGCGGTTAGAACTGAGCAGTATTATGTGAGGTTTATTGCAGTTATTGTGCACGGTACTCTCGGGTGGACATGGGGGGGACATTATCAGCTTGTGTGTAGACTCGGTAATCGATAAGATCAAGATTAGATAAACCAGAACCTCGCACCTAATCGATAAAGCTCCCCTTCCGATAGGCACGTCGATGCATCGATGCACCGACCTCAACAACACCCAGCAGTGACGTCAACCGCTCCCTGGGAGCTCAGGAGCACGCCGCATGACGGCATCACCACCACAGACTGATGTCAACCGCCGCAATCAGCCCGAAAGCCCGCAAATCGTTCGCACTACCGCGCAGGTTACGCCGTACCAAACCCTCCCTCCCTCCCCCTCGTCACTTTCCAGAAGGAGGGGGGAACCACCGCAAGCTGCTCGTGCCATACAGGAAAGCTGGCGGGCGGTCCTGCCTCTCCCGACTTTCCTCGCCCGTTGACGCAACTGCCCCTCCAGACTTTGTGCCCCTCTTTGGAACTCCTCTCAAGCAAAGCTTCCCAGCTGCCGTGCATGCCCCCCCTTCCAGCTAGCTACCTACCTATTTAACTTGAATGTCTCTCTAGTTCCATCTTCCTTCTTCCTTGGATCTACACAAGCCTCCAAGCCAAAAACAAAAACAAGCACCCCCCTTCTAACCAACGACCTCATTACACTTCCCTCAACCCTACCAAAACTACACACATTACCCAAACATGCCCGAGGGACGCCAATCTCCTTCCCCTGAGCGCCAGTCTGGTGCCCAGCAGCAGGACCCTCCCGCCTCCGGCACAGGAACCGACGACGCTTCCAACAAGGACGCCACCAACAAGGAGTCTCTCCAGGTTAGTGCTTTCTCCTCCTTCCTCCCCCATCTCGCCATCTTTGAAGTGTCTAACCATCATCAATAGAACCTCTCCTCGAACCCCAAGGGTCCTATGGATGATAACCTGAAGGAGAAGTTTGCCAAGACCCAGTAAATACTACTACTACCACCACTACCGATGGACGGAAATCAGGCATGATACCAGGATGGGCGTCAGGAACTCCGAACCAAGACATGAAGACATGACACATTTTAGCAATGGAATCACGAACCGTGATGCTGTATCATAGAACATAAACAATGCCAAAAGAATTGCATTGACATTTCAATTCATCAATTGAACAGTGACTTGCTTGTCCGCCATGTGTACTAAACAATTAACCTACATATACTCATGCATGGTTTGGAGAGAGTTATCGTGAATCACAAGGATTATTAACATTAGTTCATCTGAGCAGCTATGAACAGCCGCTGTAACCTCGTAGGCCGGAATTCATGATGTTGCTATACAGACAAGGCAAATGCTCAGGTTGGCTCAAATCATTGGAGCATTGAAACTAAACGCCGTAAAACCATCAACAGCAAGCAAGCTCCGTAGTCACTGCGTGTCACACCGTCGTAAATTGGGACGCCACAAGAAGTCATCGATCTCATGATTTGTATTGAAAGCCGTAAATACATAGAGTACTCGAGGGAGAAACCACTTGCGAAGCAGTCATTATACTGTCGTGCCTAATAAACCCAGCCAACGCCTGCCCTCATAACCATTTTGCGTTCCACAAACATTGCTAATTCCTTTACGACGACTTCTCATCGGTCGCAGCAGAGGGCTTGGACAGAGGGACAGCTGTCGTAGGATCAGGGTTGGTGGGAGACTGGGTGCCAATGGTCTCGCCAGTGGCAGAAGGAGCAGACTTCTCCTTCTCCTTGCCGAGGAATCTCTCGAGGCCCGAGGCCTTGAGAGCACTGCCGCCGTGCTCCTCCTTCTTCAGGTCTGCCAGGCGGCGGGCCTCGGCATGGATGTCCTGCACCTGTCTTGAGCCCGTCTCGTAGAAACCGACAATCTTCTTGCCAGTGGGGGAGCTGGTAGCCTTCTCGAAGTAAGAGCTCAAGCCGCCAAAGATGCCTTGGGCCTTAGCGGTGATACCGTAGGACTGATCAGTGGCCTTGGCGCGGTCGGTTGCGTGGTACTTCTGGTCGAGGTTCTGGAGAGTGCTGAAGAAACGGCTGGAGACGCCGTGCTGGCTGTCAAGCTCGATGGCGCGCTGGAGAGCGGCATCACCGACGACGTAGCCCTGGGCGAGATATTCGGCCAGGATGCGGGAGCGGGGCTTCTCCTCCTGGGTAATGTCATCCGAGTCGCGATTGGAGTTCTCCTTGTGGTTGGGGGCGTCATCGGAGGGGTCGCCGCCAGCGCTAGCAACGGTGATGTGAGAAGTACCGAGCTGGGTGTTGTTCAAGAGGAGAGCCGTCTTGGCGGCGGTCTCCTTCTCAAAGGTTACGGCGGCATCCTTGGTCTCGCCTGAGGGAGTAACCTCGATGTTGGTGATCTTGCCGCTGCGAGGCGTCAGCAGGTGGTCAAGAAATCATGCGGGAGCACGTAGGATAATCAGGCCATCGCGTGTTTGACGCATGCCGAAATGGCGGAGCAGCGGACTTACCAGAAGCTGAAGAAATCCTTAATCTCCTTGTCTTCGGTCGCGGAAGCGATGTTCTTGACGTGAACGGTGGTGTTGGACATGATGGCGATTGGTAAGTAGCGGTGTGATGTGGTTTTGGGAGAAATGTGTGTGATGTTGTAGGAGGGAGCTTTGTGAGGGGTAACGGGAGACTGGTGGATGGGGGTATCAAGGGAGCAAATGTACGTTGCGGTGTATGTGTTTAGCGTGTGTGTGTGTGTGGTGGGAGACGGCGCAACAAGGAATTGGTAGAGTGACTGGCGTGTTTTCAGGATTATGTGGATGATGGTGTTATGTAGTGAAATCTGGACGAGTCACTATGGGAATGCGAGAGGAAAGTAAAATGATCAGATGAAGGGTCATGAGGCCGCGCTTTACGTTTTTGAGTCAAGGCAGGGAGTGGCAGAGGCAGAGGCAGGAAAAGGAAGGGGCGGCCTCCAGCTCTCAGTGACGATGCTTGACAGGGCAAGGGACCTTGTTGGGGGAGGAGTCCACCGGCCCCTCGCACGCATTAGACGGGAGGGGGGAGGAGACAGGCAGGCAGGGGCGAAGGGGCGAAGGCGAAGGCGAAGGCGAAGGCGAAGACGAAGGCAAAGACGAGCGTTCTCAGTGACTGTTCCCTTCTTTCCCTTTCTCTTCCCCCCCTGGCCCCTTGCCTGGTTGTGGGGATGTGCACGGCATGCGGGCAGGAACGACAGGAACAGCAGGACCAAGCACTACCTGGCAGCAAGAGCTTCTTCTCCAGACTCCAGATCCGGGAGGGGAGGCGACTGTCCAACGTCATCGGCTGCGAATGTGAGGAGCTCATGCCAGCGGGTGGGGGTGGCTGAGCTGGGGCATGGACCATCATTAGCCCCACTAACAGCGCCACATTCTAGCCACGTACCTTTTCCCGAGTAATATGGCGGGAACGCTACCTTCACATGCATCCGCTCCCATTATCCAAGCTACTACGGAGTACGTACTGCGCACTACGTACTACGTAGCACGTACTAGAACGCTCCGGAACATGGGACGACGGCGGCGACCCTGACATTTCCTTCCTTCCTCTTCGTCCCATGCGCCGCCCCCAGCCCCAAGCTCCCAACACCAGATGACGCTGCTCGGTAAGGATACGACCCTCTTGACACATTAGCCACGCCTATACGGATACGGAGCATGGACACGTCTCTTCCACCATACACTGTAATGTGACACTCGCATATTGGTACTCTTACGCATCCTGGAGTGCAACGCGACAGCACGGCGACGTGGCTTGTGGCACGCCCAACCATGCTTGGAAGAAAAAAACACTGTCCCATTCCAGACTCGCAACTCTATACTAAGTAGCCAGCTAATGAAACTCGGCAGTCTCACCTGATCCTACATCACTGGTGTGACGTGCCTACGGATACATCGCCCAGAATCACATCCGAAGCCTTTTGGCTAATGATAAATGTCGCCACGGCCGGAAACGCCCCCGGCGCGCGCGGGAATACACTTGCGTCGACCACCCGCAACCCCTCGACCCCCAATACCCGGAACTTCGAATCCAGCACCGCCATGCCGTCCCCTTCCGCCCCGATCTTGCAAGTGCCCGTCGGGTGATGCCCAAATGTCTGCTCCCGGATCCACTTCTTGTCCGACTCCGGGTCCGCGTCGCCACACTGGCCGTCGCTTCTGACCTGCGAGCACGGGGGTTCCGCCGGCTCCAATGGACCCCACGGACCCTGCACACCACGCATGCTCCGCCGGCCCCACGCCACAATCTCGGCCAATGCCCCGAGGTCCGTCTCCGCGCCCTCCTTGTACAGCTCAAAGTTGATCTCGGGCGGCTCTGTCGGGTCCGCAGACCGGAGCTTGACGTACCCGGCCGTGTTCTGCGGGTGCATCTTCACCGCGGAGAAACCCATTGTCGTCGGCGGGTCGACGAGCTCCGCCTGCGTCACCGTCGGCCAGAAGCCTCGGAACGCGTTGGGCCAGCTGAAGACGAAGACGTCCCGTTCGCCGTTCAACGAGAAGTTGGTCTTGAGCAGGAGCGCGTTCGAGTTGTACCCCGGACGCATGTATGGCCCCTTTCCTTGCCGCCACAGCTCTTCACATGGGTCTCCCGGGGTGCCCTTGGCGCATTTCGGCTCGTTGGGGTTAGGGATGGCTGTCAGATTGAGCTGCGCGTGTCCCACAACGGGGAATTCCTGGTTGTCCTGGAGGTTCCGGCCGACACCCGGTAGGTCTGCTACGACTTTGATGCCGAGAGCCTCGAGATCGGCTTTGTTTCCGATGCCACTAAGCTGCAGGATCTGGGGCGAGTTGAAGGCCCCGCCTGCCACGATAACTTCGCGAGAGGCGAATGCTCGTCTGATCTCGCCTGTGCCAGATGCATTTCGCCGGAGGTCCGCGCCATAGGTCGAATTGCCCACCAGATATTCCACTCCGATGGCTCTAGGCCGCTCGATGCTCGCCTCGTCGAACAAGACCTTGGTGGCCAGGGACTTGGGCGACAAGGTGAGCGGATACTTGGGCGAGCCGTCCGCGTTCTTGGCTGCCAGGGTCTCCAAGATGAGAGTGCGGGAGCTGTACCGTTCCCATTTCGCAGTCGCATGGAAGGACAGTCCCCAGAGCCCTTCTGTAGTGTCCCGGTTCTCGCCGAGGAAGTTGCCGTCGCTCCCCAGCATCTCAATGAGTTTCTCCGGGTCTTGTCCGATCGATCGGACATGCGACTTGAGCACGTCCATCACGCCCGGGTTGCTGAGGTACTGCGACCCGTTGCCGAGGTTGGTCTCAAAGTAGCCGTCGAACCCGTGCCCCGGCGTGTCCCTGTGGAGGTAATTGTTCCTCTCGATCCTCTCAAAGATGCGCCTCATGTTGTTGTGACTGTCCTCGCGTTAATTAGCATCGGTTGCACCCAGCCGACCTGACGATTCTCCAGTGTAGTGTCCACTTACTTCCACGAAGCATCCCCCGTGACGTTCTGCACGAAATCCCAGTCCCCGTCGCTGGGCAGCCACGTCGCCATCGCGTTCGTGATCGACGACCCTCCGACCGTGGCGCCGCGGGGGTAATACACCCCCAGCAGCTCCGCACCCTCCGGCGCCCTCGCGGCGTTGCCCACCCAGTACGAGCCGTTGGCGAACCTCCACGTCAGGTGGTTGTTCCGCCGCTCCGTCTCAGCGTCCGAGTGGTGCTTCACGAAGAAGAACCAGCCGTTGGTCGGCGCCACGACGTAGCCGCCGTTGGCGATGAGGGTGCGCACGTCCGAGCTCTGGTCGTCGCCCGCCTCGAGCAAGAGCGTCGGGTAGCCCGCGCGCGCGAGGTTGCAGGCCAGAGGCCCGCCGCCGGGGCCGGAGCCGACGACGATATAGTCATAGGTGCCGTTCGACGGCGCGGGGTGAGCGAGGGTCGCGAGCGGGCGGAGAAGGAGAGACGCCAGGGTCGTGATGGCCCTGAGGACAGCCACGGTGTTGATGCGACTGTTCATCCTGGACTTCACGCTTGGGCGTAGTCCGTCTTCACCCTCGCTGGCCAAGGCCTTCCGCGGCGTATCTTAAGTACTCGTTACACCGGCAGCACTTGTCATGACCCCGTCTCTGTGACCCATGTTGTTTATAAAAGTTTTCTCATCCTTCGCCTCGCTTAGCTCGTCTTACTGCGTGCATTCACGAAGTCCAGGCTGATCGATGGCCTGATAAAACTTACCCACGTCCTTAGCGAGTGTAACCTTGCAGCAGTGCGGGGGAGGGACGGAGTTCGTCTAAAGCTTGAGGAGATCCCCTGTTGTCAGCATGTAACCTCAGCTGACAGGCCGAGAGAGGCACGATGCTCCCTTACCCCGACTAGACTAGTTGACTAGGTACCCTCGCGACATGGAATGGCTGAGGCGGTGGCAACGCCGAATTTGGCAACATAGATTAGACTCTCACAGATACGTAGCCAATGCGGTCCCTCTTAGGGTCGCATGGGAACAAAATTATACGGAAAAACAGCACAATAAGAAATAGATGTACCCATCATGGTCTCAAATACCGCGAAAGAAAACCTCATCAACAGCAAAGCCGCAGCATCTGAGATCCGATCCTACCGATAGCCTGGCGCCATTGGACCCCCTGGTCCCCTACTAGAACCAGGCTGCTGCTGCTGCTGCTGCTGTTGCTGTGGGTTGTTCAGCTGGCCCTGGATGCTGTGATTCGGTAGGACCTGAACATTGACGGAGCCAGGCGACAGACCGGCCCCCATGCCGTTCCCCCCGCCGCTGGTTCCCGTGGAAAGCCCGGCCGTGTTCAAGCCGCCCATCCCCGTGTTGCTCACGCCGACATACCCCCCCGGCTGCAAACCCTGATTCGCGAGAAAAGCGCCCTGATTCAGCATATTGTTTCCGTACGCCACGCCTCCCCCCATCGTGGTCGCTCCGGCTTGCCCGCCACCGTACATCATCGCGCCACCGTACGGCATCGCGCCGCCCTGCTGCGGCACGCCCTGCCCGAAGCCCGGCATCCCGTACCCCTGCTGCTGCTGGCCCTGCCCGAAGCCCGCCCCCTGGCCGCCTAAGCCGAACTGCTGCCGGTTGAAGTCATCGTAACGGTGCTCCATCTTGTGCGCCCTTGCGTTGTCGGCGCGCCCGTGCTTCACCTCGTACAGGTACGCGTTGAAGTCGTTCGACACCCGCGCGACCTTATCAAAGTGCTCGCCCCGCACGACGATCGGCCCGGTCACCCGGTTCTCCCGCTTGTGCCACTCGGCGAGTGCCACCGCTGTCTGGAAGGCGTTGCGGATCTGCCGCCCGTTCCAGACCGGCCGGTACTCGTCACGAGTCATCTGATTGATCCACAACGTGGCGGACAGCGTCGCGATCTCGTTGCGGTTGAACTGGATGTGCTGGGACTCATCCTCCGGGGCGGCTTGCTTGGAGACCGTCTCCGTGCGATCCATCTGCATCTCCCAGATCTTCCTTGTCTGCTCTTGGGTGAGGGGCGGGTAGTACAAGGCCATCGACATGCGCGACTTGAAGGCCTCGTCGAACGCACCGACTTTGTTCGTCGTAAGGAACAGGATACCCTCGTAGTATTCCATCACTCGGAGGAAGACTGGCCAGGTTAGCATTCTTTTCGTGCAATACATTCCTTCCATCTTTTGCGCAAGCACCGGAGCGGGTTGACCTACCAGATACCAAGGCATTTCGCTCGATGTTGTCATGGCTCCTCTCGGCGAGAAAGACATCAGCTTCATCCAAGAGAAGAACACAGTCCCACGCCTGCGCCATTTGGAACGACGACTGCAATTTGTCTTCAACTTCAGCGGGAGATGTGCCTAAATCACCTATACTTATGGATCAGCACACCTATTCAAATGTCCACATGGGATTGCATCCACTAACCGCAGGTGATGGGCAGCAGAGGCTTGTTGTAGTACTGCGCCACCGTCTCTAGTAATCATTGTAAGCACAAGTACTGACTAGTATCATCATTAAGGTGTATTCACCGGCTGTGGATGTCTTGCCCACTCCAGGAACTCCATGTAATAAGATAATAAGCCCCTTGCCTGATGCTCCACGTTAGCACAGTATTTCTATCAATATCGAGAGATGACTTGACGAACCTTTATCTTGAATGATGTCAAATTGTCGGCGCTCCGACTTCTTTTTGCGGAAGTGAGTAGCCATCAGAGACTTGATGATGGCCCTATGCCCGTCATCTATTTGAAGACTATCCCACGCTTCATGGTCTTCGTTCATCCGCGTCAAGCTATGTGGCTGGTTGTCCAATATCCCAGATCCGAGTGGGAGGCAAGCTAAAGTGTCTCAAATCAGCAGATTTCCAACAATGATTCGAATGCGAGTCTCACGTACCCCATTTGCGAGTGCGCAAAATGAATGCGAAGACCCTATTCGGAAATAGCAAAACATCGTCTCCCGAAGGCGGATCTTGGCCATGCAGCTCGATAGGTCGTGTTTGGTCAGTGTAGTTGAGCACCTTTTCTGTTAAATGCACGTCCCACATTTTATCATCGTCGTATCCAGGGGGGAGAGCAAATATCCTTTCATCATCGAATAGCTTTGAGAGGTTCATGGATGTACGTGCCGGCTTCCAAGCCGGGACCTCTCGCAAGCAACGTTCAAAGTCCACAACGACTGGGCTCTCAACTGCTTCAGAAAGAACGACAGAGGAGCTCATAGTCCCTTTTTGCGGATTACAAAGGGTCGCGCCATCAGGCTCGTGTATCAGACTTCGACCTCTGTAATAGCTGTACGATAACCTGGTATAAGAGATGAACTCCTCACCTCTTCTTACAATGGCATCAATGTTGATAAAACCATCTTTTGCGGCGGAGTTGAGCGGAATGATCGACAGAGCGCTGACGCTTGATAAGTCCTCAAAATGCTCAACCTGGAACGTTTTGAAGACGCGAACGAAGTTGGTACCATCAAAGTCCAAATGATAACATTCCAGCCTGAGAGGAGGCCATCGGTCCTCGCTTGCCGCGTCTCTTAGCTTCGGATAGCCTCTAGCCATAGCAGGCGAATCCTTCTGTTCGCCTCCTGTAGCTTGCACCTCGTAGCACCGCAGGCTTCTTTCCATAAGCGCCTCCCCGGTTTGGAGCAGGTATCTCTTCTATCATCAAATCGATGACTGATTCCGCGTCAATCATCGCGGAACGGGACTCGTATTCGTCCCACGTCATCTTTCGCATCACGGGAATCGAGACTTTTCTCTTGACGTAGTCGCCATCGAGAGAAGACGGAGGTGACGGTTTGGCTCTTAAAATCCCTGAGAGCCACTCCATCATCTTCACATGATTAACCAAACCCATCAATTCCGGAGTTTGCGATTCAAGGGGGAGCATTCCTTGTTCTGCGCTGCGAAAGCGTTGTGCCATGTGAAAGACATTTTCGGCCCTCTGAGTATTCCGGGAAGCCTCCGAGTCATCGCTTCCGGATTCGGACTGACTACGGTCCTGGGGACCTATGCTGGGTGCATCTTCTCCCTCCTCATCTGGGAGATCGAGGGCTGCATCTTGCGGGTCTGATGATTCAGCTACAGCTTCAGGCTCTTCCTTTTTCTGCCTTGGGGGATCAGTAATCAAGGTAAAATTGCAGTGAAGATGAATAAAAAGACTTACAGGTGTGGCAGAAGGTGTTGTTGTTTTGCTCTCGGTGTCATTGTGTGCACCGTTCTCTGACAAAAACGTCGAATCATCGGTGGAAGACAAAGTCATGCCGGGCGGTAAGTCGTCTACCGGAGCATAGGTCGGATCTTGAGTGGTTGAAGACATGCTTATCAGCTTGTCAAGCAAGTTGGTAGGGCTACTGCTCGCCCGTGTCAGAATGAAGAGGGGGCAAGATACAGACAATGTCTGTCAGTATAGGCATCGAGACATGGAATGACAAGGAATGGATGCGATCAAGATAGGTGTTTGGATGTTTCTTATCTATCCGTTGATCGAAAAAGGCAAACGAAGCATGCACTCAAGGGACTGATTATGGGTCTAGAGAAAAGATGAGCACATGGGCAGCTTTATGCGAACAGGTTTTTGTTCTGAGCTGTTGGCCATGGTGTCGGCTGGACGTCGCGCTCCGAATGGCCAGCCTGATTTCATGATAATAGGGGGGGCGCTCTTGTCCCTTTTAGAATCAATACTCATGCACGTCAGATACTAACACTCTCTGAGATTCGCCGAGTTTGTTACACGGCCGATAAAAGGCCCTATAGAGGTCGTCTTGGCGCTACCTCCTGCATCTCATCTACAGAGAATCAATTCCAAATCGACATCTAGTGTGAGTTGTGGACGCACTTGGTTGGTGTACGTGTTCATATCGATAAGTTGGTGTGCATCATAGCCGCTGCTCATGCATCAATACTGAAGGCTGCCAATTCCCCCTAGGGCTGATCACCACGCACGTGTGGTCGGTCGCCCTTTTCCGTAGCCTTATCAACACAGTGGCAGAGCCTGCTTCTAAGCATGCACGTGAAGCTAGGTGACTTAATCGTCTCATTTCGAAGTTCCCCAGAGCAACCCGCACAGTTTGTCCTCCATATTCTAGCTATGTCTGCATATGTCGAATCCTACATTGAGACGCGAGCTGGAGAGCTTGACCCAAGCTGGCAGGTCTCAGCCGGGAACAAGTTTGTAGAGAAAAGGCGACAGCAAAAAGCATCCAAGAGGTGAATTCTTGTCCCTTTCTGACGTTTCGTACCAAAAGTTTCATAGGCACTGGAAAATCTAACCTATGATTGTATCTTAGGATCGATGAACGCACAAAATCGTTCAAGACCCTGTTCGGCGTCTTTGTAAAACATACGAAGCGCAGCGAACTTTCTAGGTTTGACGTCGACCGCCAGTTCGCCTGGGAAGATGTGAGAGCCATGGCGTCAGACGCGGTCGAGCAGGATGCCTCCAAGACGAAATGGCGGCACAATCTTTCCAGAGCGGCAGGTCGATCGTTTCAGCAGAATGCTTCGAACTTGGAGATGCTGGTGGCGTTTATCCCAAATGGAGAGTTCACTGGCATTCTATGCGGAGCCTTGACCTTCGTCTTCTGCGTACGTGAGAATCTTACCATCCTCACCCACAGACTCTTCAGCTAAATACCGCTGCAGGCCGCTAAAAGCCTGGACAAGGTTCGAAACAAGATCATGGACTGCCTGGAAAGCCTGCCAGACATTGTCGAGGAGACTGAGGAGTATGTCCAAATATATGACGAGGACTCTCGGGTTTGGAGTGCGGCAGAGGATTTGTATCTAGGAATCCTCGACGGCGTCGAAGGCATGCTGCAGTGGATTGATAAGTCAGCGTTCGGTAAGAGTCCACGTAAATCTAAACTAGATTCATATCTAACTCATCGAGAACCAAAGAACGAGCCTTCAGTGCACTTTTTCGGCCTGCCACCTACGGCAAGAGTCTGGAGGAAGAGATCATCAAAGGGAACATCGAGGCCAATGTCGCCAAGTTCCGTAACGTTGTCAAGATGAGCTTGCATAAACGTACAAACAAGTCACTGAAGGCATTGAAGGAGCAACTCAATGCCCTGGTGAAGCAGGCCCAGTGGATGTACGGTCAGTTGCAACAAACCCCAAACCCAGGTGTGCTCAAGCGTTGACGACCTTACATTTGTTTCATAATCAGAAAACCCACAAGCAGCGAGATTACTCAAAACATCATTTGTAACTCTGGAACATCTTCGCATTAGTATCAACGTCAACTTGCAGATCATCCAGAAAGACCTAGTCACGGCGATGATGGACGCCCAGAACGTCTGCACGGAGGAGATGATCAACCACGCCATGCTCGTCCTCTACACCAACAACTTCACCACATGGTTGCAGTCCAGAGCCTCTCAGGTTATTTACATACAAGGGAGAATGGACCTGAGACCGGAGCAAGAAGCGGCGTCCCCATTGACCCTGATCTCCTGCATCCTCGTACAGGACCTGATAAGACAATCCGGCCGTAGCCTGCCTCTCGTCCATTTATGCGGCGGGCACAACCGCCCGAATGATCCTTACACGGGACCCAGCGGGATTCTACGCTGCCTCAACGCTCAAATTGCCCAATATCTGACGCCACGCGATGTCGACCTTTCCGGAATCAACTTGGACGTCGTGGATGGTGTGCGGGCCCAGCAACTGGATGCTCTTTGCACACTCTTCCGACTCTTTCTGCTTTCTGCGACTGGGAAGGTGGTTTTTGTCATCTTGGAAGGCGTGTCATGGTTCGAGGAGGGACGTCATGCCCAAGGTCTTGAGGCAGTGGTCTCGTTCCTGTGCTACCTTGTCAGCGAGTTGAACCAGCAAGATCACGGCGTGGTACTCAAAGTCATGATCACCAACTCATCAACCAGTAATTATGCAAGAAAGTGGTTTCCTAAGGAATGCATAATCGAGATGGACGATGTCAGGTGAGGGATGCGGCATCACAATCGCCAAAGCAATTTCCATTGAAGCTTCACTTCTTCTTCTAAATACTTATAACCCAGTCCAACCTCTGCACTCTAGGTGTGATATTGAAAGTCCAACTCCCAATCACCAGTCTTGACTTTCCGCTTGTCCTCGATCTCCCCGCTCGCTATCTTCCTCTTCATCTCGTTGCAGTGGCGAATGTAGAACCACTTGGCCACCACGAGAAGCTGCGCGACACCCAGCGCCCCAACAGAGAAAGCATTTCCAAGCAGGTAAGGCGCTTTCCGGTAGATCTGCCCTGCTACGATCCCAGCGCAGTTGCCGATGGCCTGCTGCATGCCAATAGCCGTGGCGCGGCGGTACTGGGGCGCGACGTTGACGTTGAGCCACGTCAGATTAAGACCGGGGCCGTTATACACAGCAATCGCACAGAGGAAAGTGCCAAAGAACTTGACGCCGCTGCTCGTCGGGCAGATGATGAGGATGTAGCCGATGATGCCGGGGATGTTGGCCAGGAAGACGAGGGGTCCGCGGATGAGCATCCGGTCCGACACGTAGGCCGTCGACAGGAACGCAATGGCGCCGAACAGGAAGACCGGGATGCTGAGGTACTGTGCTTCGATGCTGGTACGACCCATGCTGACGATGATGGAGGGGAGAAAGGTGCTGAAGCCGTAGAGCAAGATGTCCTGGCAGAACTGGATGGCGCCGCTCAGGTAGAGCTTGGGATCGCGGAGCTCAATCTTGATCTCCTCCCAGCTGAACTCATCGCTTCCCATGTACTGGGCTCTCTGCGCAGCGCGGACTTTCATCATCCTCTTCTCCTCATCCGAGAGAAAGTACGCTTGCGAGGGATCGTTGGGCAGACCGAACCAGAGGACCGGCGCGATGAGAATACTCACTATCCCTTCGACGACATAAACCCACCTCCAGCCAGCGTAGCCAGCGATTCCGTCCATCTTCAGGAGGGCATACGCCAGCAAGCCCCCAAAGGCACCGGCAATAGCCGAGCAGACGAACAGGTACGACACCCTCTTCGCCTGCTCGTCTCGCTTGTACACCATCGTCAAGTACAGGTTCAAGGCGGGGAACAGACCGGCCTCGCACATGCCGAGGACCAGGCGCACGGCGTAGAGGCCCCCGATGTTGTGGATGAAGCCCGAGAAGATGGTGCACAGCGACCAGATGATGCACAGGCCGGTCAGGAGGACGCGAGGGGTGATGCGCTTCATCATGATGGTCCAGGGCGGCTCGAAGACGACGTAGGTTGCGTAGAAGATGGAGATGGCGGTTGAGAACTCCTGCGTCGAGGCGCCGATGTCCTCGGGCATGCCCGCGACCCTGACGTTGCCAATGTTGGTGCGGTCGAGGAAGCAGGTGAGGTAGACAACCATGATGATTGGCACGAAGTATGCGTCAAGCTACAACACGGAAAGCGTCATGGTCAGCGTCTGTTGTCAAGTCCACGTTCTGCATCGTGGGTGCGGAATCAACGAACCTTGAGCAGGAGCTTCTTCTCTGCCTTGGGGTCCAGTGACTCTACCGCCATCGTTCCGTTATTAGACTCTGACCGGTCGAAATCGCTTCCAATTCCTTTGTCTGTGACGCCGCCGGAGGCATTGCCAGGAGATGTGATCGCAGCCATCGCCGGAGTTGGTCAACCTCAGTCGAAGTCTTGAAACCACACTCAGAAACACGCACTATGTTATAGCCGGATTGGATGCCGAGGTCAATACTAGTTCTCAACTGACCATTGACTTCTAAGAGTCTAAAACTGTGAACAAACTACCACGCTAGACATTAGGATGGGGGATACTGCCTTTATCTTCGACCAACGTGTACCGTGCCACGGGGAGATGTGACCGCACCCCATGTGTATCTCCATGAGCTATCTCTTACCGAGCTGCGCTGCAGGCACAGACAGACGTACGGGTGCCCGGTATCAGACGTAACATCGCGCTGGGCAATATGCGGAGAGCTTCTTGACCGGCCTTCTCGACTCGGCCTGCACACGGCGGTCCGTCAGATCGGAGGACCTCACCGACCCCTGCTGTGTGCGGGGGGGACGTTCCCCCACCAAGCGTTGATAGCGCAGATAGCGCGGTTCCACCGACCGGCCTCGGAGTGACACTCCTATGATCCTGGGAAATGGGTCCAGGTTAGAGTTCCAAACGGGAATGATGCACTGAGTTCAAGGGCTGTTCAGCGGGTTGCTACACTTGTGTCATGCTCTATTCTGCTCTTTGAGGTTACATACTGATGCCAACCTAGTGGTCATTCTGCCAGACGGCCCAACGTGATGTAAGGATGATGTCCTGGGCCAAGTTGCCCGCCGTCTCGGGAATTAACCGATTTGGGTAAGGGTATGATCCCTACATGTCAAGCGCAAGGCAGCCCTGCAGATCCCTGGAAAATGACACGATTCGACCCCTAAGCAAGATAAGCCATGCCTGTAGTTTCCCCGTTGCTTATCTTGGGCAGCCAAGGTCATAATTCGGTACCGTCCATTAAAACGTGTTACACATCCATCCTATCGTCGGCTTGAGTCATGCCGGCCGTTTGTGTCCATTGCGAGAAGTCAAAGCTTGCGTCCATGGCCGGGTCGGCGAAGCCCTCCTCCCAGAGCCCGAAATCCATCACCGTGCTCACGCTCTCGTCGTAGAAGGGCTCCCCGAGGGAGCTGTTGTCGACGACCGGGAAGGGGACCCTCTGACCAACATCCCTCTGCATCGTGCCGAGATTCCGATGACTGTCTCCCATGCTCGCCGACATCATAGTAACTTGCGCGGGGAGAAGCCCCGTCGGCATCACTGACTCCGTCGGCGAGAAATTTGTCGGGAATGGGGGCAAGGGATCGAGCTGGCTATTCGTTCCCGTTCCCGACATGACAGCAGAGCGGAGGTTGGCGAGAAGCTCGTATCGGGCGCCCATGTAACTGTTTCCCCGTTCCCCCATCCCTTTGAGGAGGTCGAGCCCGGCGTTCATGGCCAGGGTGCTGGAAGAATCGGTAGGGAACGCGACGCATACCATCACAAGAACGATGGACGCCGAGAAGACATGTTCTCCGTCCATGTATCCATATGTCGCTGAGGGGGTCAAAGTCAACACGACGAAATGATTTGCATGAGAAAGCCGGGTGACTTACCGACGAGGTCTCTCTGCGCCGCGACGGTCATGATGTTGATGGCGTCCTGGGCCGCGCCGATGCACATGTCGATGACCCTCACCGTCGTCTGCGACAAGCCTTCTTTCCAGTTCCGCTCCTTCTCTCCTGGGTCATGGCTGCTGCGGATCCTCTGCAGCCGCTTCTGGACGACGTGGAACAGCAACGGCCTCGCAGTCATGTTGATACACTGATAGTAATGAGCGAAAGAACTAAGGCTCTCACGACTGATACTGAGCCGCGCAGGGTCGAAGCGCAGCTCGTCTGGCAAGTCGCGGTTCCATCTCGAGAGGCTGAAGAGGATGCCCTGGACCGAAGTCATCAGGCGCTTCCCGGACTTTGGTGCCGCCTTGCTCGTCTTGCGGTAAATGGTGTTGTGAATCTCGCCGAGGATGCGGGACAGCTCGGTGTAGTGCCGCAGTACCACAGCCGGGCAATACTCTGCTTCGGTGGGCAACCTCGAAGGGGGGTCAACGCCGATATCCTCGTCCTGGATGGTGATGGGATTGCCCGATTTCACCGACATGATGCGGTCCAGGCTGTAGACAGACCACCAGACCCGCCGTCTGTGCTCGCGAGTCGCGTCGTCCAGCGTTGCCAGCTTCGTTTCCTGGCCGTGCAAGGGATTCTGTACTGGGCCGGAACCGATCTCGTGATGCAACCCGAGCGATATGGCCATGCGGAGGGCCATGCCAGTGTAGAGGAACGCGGCATCACGCCGGTTCATGTTCTGCATGAAATACCCGACGAGGGCCAGGGTCTCAACACAGAGAATCGAACCCTCCTCGTGAGTGTCGGGCAACAGGTTCAGTGCGTGGGTAAAGTAGTCGAAGCCCGGCGGGCCCCTGAAGTCAACCCATTGGTTGACGGAGTAGAGCTGGCCAAAGGCCAGAATGATGAGCACCTTTGCGTACGATAGACACGCCTCCTTGTCAGAAGGGTCAGGCGGCCCGCGGTATGCCTCGACAAGTGCTCGGTCAAACTCTGCCTTGGGATCCGTGAAGGCGAAGATTGTGCCAATGTAAGTGTATTGCGCGGCAAAGAGTCGTCGAGCGATGTCGATCGGCGGCAGCCGCACCTGCGTTCTCGCCTGCCCTCGCCGCGAAGGCAAAGCGCTGGGTTCGTAGAAGTTTGTGTTTGCATCCAGGCTTCCGTCGTCGCCATAGAAACCGGAAAGGTTCCTCACACTACGCAGGAAGTTGTCTGAATTCCCCGGACCTTTGAAACTAGTCGACGGTTTGTGAACGCTGAGTTGGTTGAAGGGTTCGAGCAAAGGGTGCTCATCTTCAAACTCTTCTTCATGTTCTTCAGCCGCGTTGCGTTGAACCTTCGCGGTCGCGGTGACTTGAGATTGTCGAGTAACGGACTCTAGCAACCTGTCATGAGCCAGCAATCAATCTTTAGGAATCTTGGTCTCCAAGCATACCGTCATAAGCTTTCGCCTTGGCTTCAAGCTCCCTCAAGTAACTACGTAGTGAATCAGCTGGCAGTCACGATGAAAAGACAGTTGTGCAACTCACGCCTCGGTAATGGTGATCTTTCTAGTTTCTTCATAGGTGCAGCGCAAACCCCCGTCTCGACATCGAGAACAACTTGGCTTGTCTTTCGAGCAGTAGGATCGCCGTTGGCGACAGTTGGCACAGCTGTCACACAAGTCTCAGCAATAGGCTTTCAGTCGCAGGCAAGACGATAAAGTCCAAAGCTTACGCTACTGGTCTCGAGTTCCCCAAATTAACAGTCTGAGGCGGCGAGGATGGTGAAATGGTCGCCATGTTGCGGCATGTGCTTGCGATGTGACGATGTCTTCGGCGCATTCACTTAGGGAGTGGAGATGGTGGCCCCCATGGCATGACAAGGGGGTGATTCGGGTAACCGTCAGTCCTCTGCTCTTCTCCAAGTTCAGGATGGAGCCTGTGACAAATGGAAACACCTCGATGACGGGGATGTCAACGCGGGGAAATGTGATGGAGAGGCCCTTGGAGCATCGACACGCATCGCGTTCTTTGGCTTCCGCATGGGATATCGGGGTTTATGGGGAATGACCCACAACGGCCCAACGGCACCGGAGGGTGGGAAAGCCGTCAACAAGTATACTTACTGTACGAATTATGTATCGTTGGCTTGGTGAGTTGCTTTTGCCGACCTGCGATTGACGGACCATTGCCCGGAGATCACGAGTACGTAACTCAACACCGGCTGGTCGGCTGCAGGTTAATCCGTTATCTGGCTTCCGAAGCCAATGAAAATCCCGGGATAAGATAACACATTCGGGGACCCACTCCGACGGCTACAGTCGGACGGCTGCCGGTATCGAGCTCCACTCCAACTTCGCCCTCTTCCCTCTTTATGTTCTACGCCCATTTCGCAATTCCACTCCGGCCCTCACAATCATGCCTTATCAAGTACTAGTCAAAACTGTCATTCTCATTCGATATATGTGAGATCGGGGACCCACACCGGTGCACCTCTCACTCATGCTGCTTCACCCTGAGGATGGCTGACCAAAAAGCCGACATGGCAATTGTGCCTGGCGTACTGTGATACAGCAGCCTTCAGCCGCCGGCTACATTCACTTAGCTCAATGGACTCCAGTTTGAAAGCATTTACCACCCTGGATGGGGCGAAACGTAACTTCGGGGCTAAGCGGGCATCCGATCGCGGGTTTTATCCGAGTCCCCATTTCCCGATCTTTTCAGCGTCGCGGCATATTGTTGCATGATCACGACAGAAGCATACAAGTCTTACCTAGCATTAACATTTATACGGAATATCACCAACCTCTTGACCTCACTCTGCTTGCTGTCTTGGCTACATATTTCTTAGTTCTTCTCCAACCCCCATACTGCCTCTTTCTTCATCCTTGACACGTCTTCTCGAGGCAACATTTGACCGCACTCACACATCATGGCGGTCAAATCACATCGCATCCGCATTTCCATCGACCGAGGCGGCACTTTCACCGATGTTCACGCCTCTATCCCTGGCAGAGGGGACATCATCCTGAAGCTTCTCTCAGTGGACCCTGCCAACTACCAGGATGCCCCGACAGAAGGTATTCGCAGAATCCTGGAGATGGTCACCGGCGAGACGTTGCCCAGAGGTCAATTGCTTGACCTGTTCCACGTCGAGTCGATCCGCATGGGCACCACCGTAGCCACGAATGCCCTTCTTGAGAGGAAAGGCGAACGCGTGGCCCTGATCACGACCAAGGGTTTCCGTGACTTGCTAGCAATTGGGAACCAATCCCGCCCCAATATTTTTGACCTATCCGTCACACGGCCAGAGGTCCTGTTCAATGAGGTTGTTGAAGTTGAGGAGCGCATCACAATGGAAGATTACACAGAGGACCCTGCATCCGTCAAGACGACCCCGGCTTCCGATGACACACAGCTGGTCACGGGGGTCACCGGAGAGACCATCCGCGTTCTCAAGAGTCCAGACCTGGCAGCGGTCAAGACGCAGCTCGAACGGGTCCGGGACGAAGGCTTCCGGTCCGTTGCCATCGTCTTCATCCACTCATACGCCTACCCAGAACACGAACTGTTGGTCGGAAGGGTAGCTTTAGAAATGGGATTCTCAGTGACTCTATCTTCAGAGGTCCAGCCCATGATCAACGTCGTGCCCCGCGGCATGTCTGCCGTGGCTGACGCCTATCTTACCCCCGTCATCCGGCAATACATCGACTCCATCTCCGCCAACTTCAAAGGCGGCTTCGGCGCAGCCGCAACCCGCATCGAGTTCATGCAATCGGACGGTGGTCTGGTGGACTACCGCAAGTTCAGCGGCCTGAAGGCCATCCTTTCCGGCCCGGCCGGCGGTGTCGTTGGGTACGCGCAAACCTCGTGGGATGATGAGGAGCGCAAGCCGGTCATCGGCTTCGACATGGGCGGAACCTCCACGGACGTCTCGCGCTACGCGGGCGTGTACGGCCACGTCTTCGAGACTACGACTGCCGGCATTGCTATTCAGTCACCGCAACTCGACATTCACACCGTCGCTGCCGGAGGTGGCTCCATCTTGACCTGGAAGAACGGCCTCTTTAACGTCGGACCCGAATCCGCCTCAGCGCACCCCGGCCCTGCATGTTACCGCAAAGGTGGCCCGCTCACCGTGACGGACGCAAATCTGTTCCTCGGTAGACTGCTCCCCGAGTATTTCCCCAAAGTCTTTGGTCCCAAGGAAAACGAGCCTCTCAACCGAGAGGTCACAGCCGCCAAGTTTCTGGAGCTAACAAGCGAGATCAACAAGGACCGAGAGGTTTCCGGTCTCTCTCTGTTGTCTCCCGAGGAAGTTGCCCTCGGATTCCTGAAGGTTGCGGACGAGGGTATGGCGAGCCCGATTCGCGCGTTGACGGAAGCCCGTGGCTACGAGGCCGGTGCGCATCACTTGGCTTGCTTTGGCGGTGCTGGTGGTCAACATGCCTGCTCCGTTGCGACCGTTCTCGGTATCTCCCGCGTCATCATCCACAAGTACTCCTCCATCCTTTCAGCCTATGGCATGTCGCTCGCGGACGTTGTCCACGAAATGCAGAAGCCATCCGCCATCACCTACTCCGAGGAGACCAAGGGAAGCATCCAGAAGCAGCTCGAGGAGCTCTCTTCTCAGGCCTCCTCTGAGCTGATGAAGCAGGGCTTCACCGAGGATCTGATTACGCACGACACCTACCTCAACATGCGATATGCCGGATCGAGCAGCTCTCTCATGATCCTGAAGGGGGCCGACTGGGACTTTAAATCGGAGTTCGAGGATGCCCACCGCCGCGGGTTTGGCTTTCACTTTCCCGAAAAGGCCATCATTGTCGACGACATCCGCGTCCGGGCTACTGGCGCAGCTCACGTCAAGGTGGAGAAGAGCCCCTTTGCTCAGATGAAGGCCGCTGAAGGCTCCTCGGCTTCCAGCCCCAAGCCTAGCGCCACCAATCAGGTCTACTTCGAGGGTCACGGGCATCTCGACACTTCCGTCTACCAGCTTCAGACCATCCCCGTCGGCGCTCGCATATCCGGCCCGGCCCTGATCATTGACAACACGCAGACGATTCTCGTCACCCCGTCCACGACCGCGACGGTCCTCGAGAGCTACGTTGTCATCGACCGCGAGCTGGAAGAAAGAGTCGCCAAGAAAGACGGCGAACAGCAAGAGTTCAGCCCTGTCCAGCTGACCGTCTTCGGTCACCGCTTCATGTCGATCGCCGAGCAGATGGGGCGCACTCTGCAGAAGACCGCCGTGTCGACCAACATCAAGGAGCGACTCGACTTTTCCTGCGCAATCTTCAGTCCCGACGGCGGTCTCGTCGCCAACGCTCCCCACGTCCCCGTGCATCTCGGATCCATGCAATTTGCCGTGCGCTATCAGCACGAGCTGTGGAACGGCAAGCTCCGGGACGGCGATGTTCTTGTCTCGAACCACCCTTCCTGCGGCGGCACCCACCTGCCCGACATCACGGTCATTACTCCTGTCTTTGATGGGCAAGAACTGGCCTTTTACGTCGCTTCAAGGGGGCATCATGCGGATATCGGCGGTATCCTGCCCGGCTCCATGCCACCGACGTCGTACGCTCTCTGGCAAGAAGGCGCTGCTATTGAGTCGACAAAGTTGGTGAGCGAGGGCCGTTTCAACGAGGAAGAGGTCCGCCGTCTTCTCCTCGAGGAGCCCGCCCAGTACGAGGGTTGCTCGGGTACCCGTCGGCTGCAGGACAACCTGTCCGACCTCAACGCACAGATTGCTGCCAACGCCAAGGGCATCTCCCTGATCAAGGCTCTCATTACGGAAAACGGTCTCGCGACCGTCCACCGATACATGTATGCGATTCAGCACACGGCCGAGCACGCCGTGCGTGAGTTGATGCAATCCACGCTCGCCAAATTCGGCTCTGAGCCGCTCGTTGCCGTGGACTACATGGACGATGGCACTCCGATCTCTCTCAAGATCACCATCGCCTCCGACGGCTCCGCCACCTTTGATTTCACCGGCACGGGTCCGCATGTACTCGGCAACACCAACGCCCCCATCGCCATCACGCACTCCGCCATCATCTACTGCTTGCGCGGGCTCATTTCCTCCCAGATCCCCCTCAACCAGGGTTGCCTGGCCCCCATCGACATTGTCATCCCCAAAGACAGCATCCTCAACCCCGGCGCCGGCCTTGCCGTCGTCGGCGGCAACGTCCTCACCTCGCAGCGCATCACAGACGTGGTCCTGAAGGCGTTTCACGCCTCGGCCGCGAGCCAAGGCTGCTGCAATAACCTGACCTTCGGCACGGGCGGCAAAGACCCCGTCACCGGCGAGCACAAGGATGGCTTCGGCTACTACGAGACCATCGCGGGCGGTGCCGGTGCCGGCCCCAGCTGGGTCGGCCAGAGCGGCGTCCACACCCATATGACCAACACTCGCATCACGGATCCCGAGGTCTTTGAGAAGCGGTACCCATGCATCCTGAGGCGCTTCCAACTCAGGGAGAACTCGGGCGGCAAGGGCCGGAACAGGGGCGGCGACGGCACCATCCGAGAAATCGAGTTCCGCGTGCCGGTCCAGTGCTCGATCCTGAGTGAGCGAAGGAGTCGTCGGCCGTACGGCATGAAGGGCGGTGGCGACGGAGAAGCCGGCTTGAACCTGGTCATCGTGCGGGATGACATGACCGGAAAGGACAGAACTGTCAACTTGGGCGCAAAGGCGACGACGAAGCTTCGTGCGGGCGAGAGGATTATTATCCAATCACCTGGTGGAGGTGCCTGGGGAGCGCCCGTCGAAGCAAACTAGACTAGCAAGGAACACGATAGCTGGAGCATACCTTTTATAGTTTTTTTTTGGAGAATTCAACGTACATAGTACACTACTCTTCTTGTTCCGAACCTGTTGTGATGGCCCAAAGAGCCACGTACTTTCTACAAAGCTTCCGGGCCAATCTGTTACCGAGACATCGACGTCTTGAGAAAACCTCCATGTTCTCTCGTGCCGCCCCTGACTCATTCGCTCTTCCTCAGAGCGACCACTTGAGTCATTTGAACGGTAAGCAGGAGTTTAGCCGGGTGGCTGCAACGTAACTACATCAGAAGCAACGGTTCAAGCCTAGCGCAGGTTTTTGTTGTTGATGCGACTTACCGTATCCGGTGATGAGGGAGGCTTGCGTGCACGAAATCTGGCCCCCGCCCCCATTATGAGGAATGGTACGAGTTCGGAAATATTCACATGCAAGCCGGTGCATTCTTTGCTTCGAACCTTGGATCCCTTCCATTCGTCGGGTCTGGATGCCATGCCTAGGTCTCATTTTCGACTAGTATGTCAGGACCTCGGAGTTCCGATTGAAATCAGATAGCAAATATGTGCCACCATGTGTATTAGCCTATCCCGAAGTCAACAACCATACGCCGAGTATCACCCTCGCCAGCAATGAAGCTGCTGAAAAAAACATCGTATCCGTTCGTAAAGTCGTAAGATCCCAAGCGTGCAATCCTTTGTGCCACGAGCAACCAGCTCACCCAACCTTCAATGCTTCCACATCGCACGTCGTCTTCCCCTGCATGTAAGCCCCGAATATCACCGTCGCCTTTTTCGGGGTCGATTCCGGACTCATCTGGTGGCCCTGCGCGTTCGCCCCGTAGACCTCGGGGTCGATCAAGCCGGTCGTGTCGTTCAGCATCGTCGCCGACGTCTGGTGGCAGAGCGAAGAAAAGGGCTCCGCCATCTCGAGGCAATCGTCCTCTTCGGCGAGCGTGTCGACGGTTTCCGTGGTGATCTTGACCTCGCGCGTGACAAAGATGGCCCCCATGCTTTCTTGCAGCATGGGCCAGAAGACGGGGAGCGAAGCGCAGATGGCGGCGACGTCAATCTCGAGAATGGCGAGGACCATCGGTAGCGGTGTGTACCACGTAACGTCGAGTGTAGGGTATGTTCCGACCCGGGAGGCCAATAGTTCGACGAAACGCCAGATGGATAACATCAAGACACTTGCGCACTCGGTCAGCGGGCTTGGCTCTACTGCTGGGCTCCCCAGAGTCTCCAACTTACACGGTTCCTAACAAGAACAATCCGAGAACGCTCTTGCGAGATTTCTTGTTGGCTTCATGGTTGATGTACAACGGTAGCGGTATGGCGAAGATGACGAAGTCCAGAACAATGTTGGTACCCGCGTGGATTCCGTATATCCGGATCAGATCTTCCGCAGTCTGCGATCCGAACCCCCAACGACCGCGGTGCGGTATGCTCCAGTCCCAGTAGGCGGCAACGGGTATGCATGGAACCCACGCGAGGAAGATATACGCAGTACCCCACATTGCCGTGATGATCAGGATGCCGATGGTGAAGGAACGGGATTTGGTACCACGCTCAAAGGTGCGGAGGTATTGTAGAAGAATGGCAATTTTGATAAAACTAGTAGAGATAGGCAGGGTCCCATTGCAAATGTAAAAAATCTATTTCCATGTGTCAGAGGGGGCGGCGACTGGGGTAAGAAGAGCGGCAGAGTAATTACCTTCATGTAATTTGCGATCTCTTTGGGGGCGAGGTAGAGCATATGCTGGCCGAGTCCATGGTCAGTTGCTGAAGTCGGGTTGTGTTAGCTGTCGTTCTTTCGGGAGTAAAAGTAAGAGAGAGGGCTTGATATACCTATGCAGGCGCCAATAGACCCAACTGATATCGACATCATCACAAGAACCAGACAAAAGTCATCCCAGCCACAGGCACGCACGATGAATATGCGGCACCATATCCTCAGCATCGCGCATAATAATGCTACTACCTGTGTCGGTGATTGAGTATGATGACACCAGCCGATGCCGGATCTTTCCTATAACTCACCAGGAATGAAATCACAACACCGAGCAACGCCGACTTGTTGTTCAGTGCAGGTTTGGGATCGTGGAGGTTGTCGGCAATCCCTATGAGGTCGTAGAAGGACGTCATGTTGACCGAGTCACGCCCGCAAGAAAGCCACTACAGAGGTGGACGAGACCAATGGCATACCAATACGTCCTCGTGCTATTGACGAAAGGCCAAAGTTGATTTGTTGATGGGGTCGCGAGCCTGGGAGGAAGAGGTGACCAAATCTTGAGGCCGAGTTCGTGTGGGAAGGCCAATAGGTGTGGGAGGCTCCGGGCCCTTATGGTATCACACAATGGGAACATCCGCCGTGGTTGCGCACATCTATCAGCCATCTGGGTGCATCCGGTATAGCACAAAAGACGCCCCAAAGCGCAAAGGTCTCGCGAGACCGACGTCCCGGCTGGCAAGAAGAAACAGCAGTCGGATAGCCCTCTTGGGTTGCCCATGTCTCACTCTGGCGGGCGCTCGCACGCGTAGAAAGAAAGGTCACACAGGTCCCGAAGAACCGTTTAGCCTTGGCGTTATCCTCACTGTCTTCCCCCGGGAGATGCGGCTAAATCCCAAGTCTTTGAGCCGTCAAGGTGTGCTGGGAAGGGGACATGGACGCATGCGGAAATGGACATGGACGGGTCGGTCCCTTGAGGCGGGCCGCGTTGGGGTTAGGACGTGTCTCGCCCATCCGGAACATCCAAGTGCCCGCCTCCTTCCGGCCAAGCAAAACTCACACGCCCGGAAAAGCGGGATGCGCCCTCTTGTTCTTGCAAAGGCGGGCGTTGGGTTCTGGAAGCTTGTGATGTGTGTGTTTAGCCGCTGATCCCGCTGGACGTTTCCGGATGGGCCCCCTGTTCCGACACCCGCTCCGTTTTACTTTTGGCTGTGATGAGTGAGGTCCAGACGGCATATGGACGCATGCGATGATTTGATATACATACCTTTCCCCTCACTACCGTCGTCATTGTCATCAATAGCTTCTGTGCGACTTGCTATGCCGGTCTTGCCTTACCAACCGTTTCCCTTGTTCGTAATGATAGCCCTATGCCGTGGCTGGCCTGTTGCGAGGATCATTCTTTTGTGCAGCCCTAGGGGCTCTTTGACTATTTTCTGCGAGGAATGCATCGTTTCATCGCGGGGTACCCTCACGTTAGCCAGCATCCAAGACAATCGGCATAAGCTGTGTTCTAGCTTGTACCACCGAACGATTGTAGCTTGGCAGCATTGTAACTTGCTGTGGCCCGGCCGGGGTTGACGCTACATAACTGACGTCCAGAAACCAGAAGGCGCAAGGCCGGTTAGAAAAGTCTCCATTTACAACCGGGTTGCCCGATGCCACCTCATTTGGCCAGGAATGTTGACACAAGTTCCTTGGCTCGTTGGAGGGGATGTTGATAGCTCTCCTGAATGCCACACCAGGCGTCAACTGGAGATACCCATTCGCACGGCTCGTTAGCTAACTTGACTTTGAGTTGATCAGCTTGGCATAGAACTTGGCCACGATCACAATCTGTTGTGGAATCAGATGCTGTATATGTCTGTAATAGCATACGCTCATCCTATACCCCATTCGTTCTAGTAGGCCCAGCTCTGCAACTGCCGGCTCTCTAGGCGACGTCACAGATCGGCTTTTGGCTGCCGATCGTATGTCTTCCGCCCGATATTAATGACTCAACATGCCGCAAGTTAGCTAACGTTCAACCATCGCAGAGCCCCTCGCCCCCCCTGACAAACACATGCTCGACCGCCGAAAAGTCAAACAACTCAACTGGAACCCGCAAGTTCCTCTTCGACCTTGTTGAGCTCCTCCATCAAGTCGTGGACCGCCTTCTTCTGGTCCTCGCTCGCAGGCAGGTAAGGACTCCGCGGCTGGAACAGCTTCTGCTGGCCCTTCAACCCGGCGCGCGGCGCCGTGAACACGGAGGCGGCGTACTTGATGGTCGCGATGCCCGCCTTGGTGGCCTGCTCGGCGACGGCGGCCTTTTTGTGGAGCTCCCAGGCCTCCTGGACCTTGCCCTCGGCGTGCAGCTTGTAGATCTGCACCGTCACGCGGGGGAAGACGTTGGCGAAGGCCGCGATGCAGCCCGCGCTGCCGGAGGCGAGGCCGCCGAGGAGGAAGTCGGACTGGCCGCCGTAGGTGGCGAACTCGTCCGCCGGCAGCTCGGCGGACAGGCGGACAATCTTGGCGACGGCGCCGCACGTGAGCTTCACGCCGACGATGGACTCGTGCTTCTTGGCCAGGTTGGCGATGGTGCTGCTGTCGAGGTCGACGCCGTTGCAGACGATGGGGAATTTGTAGATGACGATGGGCAGAGGCGTCTTTTCCGCGACCTCGTTGAAGAAGCGGTCGATGACGGCGGGCGTCGTCTGCTTGCCGAAATAGGCGGGGGGCAGGACGAGCGCCGAGTCGGCGCCGGCCTCTTTGGCGTCGTTGAGGAGCTCGAGAACCTGCTTGACCGAGTGCATGCCGCAGCCGGCCATGATGGGGAAGCCGGGGCCGGTTGCCTTGCGGGCGGTGGCGATAAGGGCCTTGCGCTCCTCGCGGGTCAGGAGGAACTGCTCAGCATTGGTGCCGAGGATGACGAGGCCGGCAAGGCCCGTCTTCGAGAGGTAGGAATAGTACTTGGTTTGCGCCTCGAGGTCAAGCTCGTCGGTCTCGGGGTTGAAGAGAGTTACTGCGGGGGCCCAGATGCCGCTGGGGGGAACCTTGGTGCGGGACATTATGACCGGTTTGTGCGGACGGGTGAGACGAGTTGGCGCAGTGAGACGAGTATGATGGCCTGTGGTTTGTGAATGAGTTGCGGAAAACACGACAACGATCCAAGAAGACTGTATTGCTAAGCAAACCGGGTATTTAGACCGAGGTTGGTTGCCTCCCAAGTTGGGGATCGATCGTATCCTCCAAATACAACAATGGCCAGATAACGTGGGTTACTGTCGGATATCCGCACCGGATCTTGACCCGATTCCCCCGCATCCAAGGCCGAGACCGGCCGAGCAATGGACAGGGGTATTTCCGGCCGTCGCCCGAAGTTCCCCTTTTCCCACTCAAGGACCTACTATTTAACAATGTCAGGCAGGATTCACACCTTCCGGCAATCACGCAAAAAAGGCATACAAATCCCGACGCCCTAAGTCAACGGATTTCTACAATAACTAACTGCCTGCACAAAGTGTAGATAGCTCTCAACTTGCCGCGAGACGCAACAAAAAGGCCCTGGCCAGGGATCGAACCTGGGACCTCTTCCATGCGAGTTGTTGGAGAACGGCCCTAAGGAAGAATCATACCGCTAGACCACCAGGGCTTTGGGAGTCGAGAACTCACGATGTTCCCGCTTGGATGGCGGGACCCGGCGGAGCTGTGTTTTGTACCGATTGATGGAAAGAGGACCGGGCCTATGGGACATACTGGGCAAAGTCATGGCAATGCGAACCCCAATGTGTTTCGGAATCATGCTGTAAATGTCGAGCCCGGTGTTGGTCACCACGGTCCGACCCTCGAGCTTGCCACCATTTCATTATACGCCGCATCAAGAATTGCTGGTGTAAGACCTACTACGGTCACGCCTTCGTGGTTGAGAAGAGTGACAACGTCGTCGTCCTCGAGAAGGGCAATGTCTTCACACCCATCTCTATCGTTATCCAACCTGGTAGTGCTACCATTACCCTCGCGGTCCTCCTTTCGAACGCTATCAAATGCAAGTCAAAGCTCAGTCGCGCCTGTCCAAACAAACAATACAACGCCGAAGGCTTCGGGTCGGAAACCTTCTCATCTCTTCTTTCGCTAGAGTACGTCCCTCCATCGTTTTCTTTCTTCGAAGCTCTGCGTGGTCTAAGCAGAATTGTGAGCACCACGTGGGAAATGTTTCATCGGAACTGGTAAACATACTCTTGTCCCAACAACGTGTTTAGATAGAAAAAAGCTCCAAGTTGGGCTTTTTCGAATCCGTGTAAATGAACGTTTCCTGTCGATGGTCGCAAAGAATGACCACGTCGATATCCTCTCTCGTGAGACTTCAAGGGCATCCCGACGCCAGTCTCTTATCCTTGTGCCGTTCTCTCGCGAGCCCACGCCGGTCGCGTATCGCTACGTTCCACTCTTTCACTATTTTGTACGCGACCAGTGTCCCGAGAGCCAGAAGAACGCCGCAGGATACCATGATCATCAGGACGCTGAACCAGAGGGCAACGTTGTCGGGTCGACCGCCGTCCCCCCCTTCGTTCCCCCCCTCGCCGACCGCGATGATGACCTGCAACCCGCTCAGGACAACCGAGACGACGCCCATGACGAACAGGATGGGGACGTAGAACCGCGCCAGGTACGGCCCGTACTGGTATTCCACCCGCTGGAAGTGCGGCTTTCGAAGCAATAGGGGCGCGTAGAAGTTGAGTCGCGTCAGGCGGATCTCCCCGTAGTTGTACCTCGTGGAAACATCTCTGTCATCGATGTCGGCAAGGCGCGACGTGAAGTTGCAGAACTGCGTCCATGTAACATCGGCCGGGACGAGACTGAGGCCGGGATCCTGAGCCATGCGAAAGTCGGATTCGTATCTGATCAGGTGATGGTAGGTCCGCATGAACCCCAACGCCGCCCGCCGAATCCGGTCTTCGTTCCCGTTCGACCCAGGTTTCGTACCAAGATGGTCTCTCCAGAAGACATACGAGCCAAGGTATCGCGGCAGCGGCTTGATGAAGATCCGGTCGTGGATCCACACCAGATGAAGCTTCGGGTCCTCCGTAATAACGATGGTACGGCGCTTTACAATCTGACGGTG
The DNA here is from genome assembly GCA_034509685.1 of Colletotrichum cereale. Classification (NCBI taxonomy): domain Eukaryota; kingdom Fungi; phylum Ascomycota; class Sordariomycetes; order Glomerellales; family Glomerellaceae; genus Colletotrichum; species Colletotrichum cereale. The sequence goes on from JASUDE010000205.1 coordinate 71,509, forward strand.
GAGCGGGGAGATGTTCCGGCTGTCTTGCTTCGACATCCACCAGAGCTTGCCGGCCATTGCGTCGATATCGTCATTGCAGAACTCCGTTGCCAGGAAATGGTGGACTTTGTCCTGGTCATCCAGACGAACGCGCGGGTGTCCGGGAACATGATATTGATGAGCCGTCTCGCTCGTAACCTCCAGACCCGGCAGCAACTGGTGCTCTACTTCGAATGGTGGGTTCTGAAAGCTTAGCATGGTTGTTTGATGCTGTAGAATATCAACTTCATTAACGGACATCTGGGGACCCTTTTTGGGGGGCAATCAGGCTGCTTGGTGCCTGCGTATCACGTGTATGCAGTGCCACCTCAACTAGGCGGGGTTCCAGGCGCCTAATCGTGTGCAGAGAGATATGCAGGCGGCTAATTGTCCAAAAAAAGTGTTTTTATTTCCTCAGTGTAAGCTGCGCCACTTTGCAGCGCTCGTCACTGTCCGCGGTACCACCCATCTTGCATGCTTCACGGTGTTGCGCCTGGGTTTCACTCAGTCAACAAGTATGGCGTCGTTTAAGAACTCAACCAAGACCAAGAGCCTAACGATGGGCACTCGCGCTATTCCAAACAATGAAAACGAAGAGCCGAAAAAACATACCTAAAAACAGTTCTTAAACATTGTTGTCCCCTTGGCAAATGATGCCGCTCTTGGGACGGTCTGTTCCTTACATGATTGGCTTCCAGGGGTCTTTGCACAACTTTCCTCTTTGCCGCATTACCCACTCCGCTACACACCGGCTTTAGTCTAATCACTGTCCGCTGCTTTGTTTTCTCTATGAGCTCTTTTATACACCGCCCTCATGTTCATCTCCGCCTCCGCACCCCTCCACCGTCTTCCATCCAGGTGTCTGAGGCACAGCTGCCTCCCTTGGCCGGGGTAGAACATCCAGCAGGCCCACCTGGACCACATCCCCCGTTCCTTCATCTGGGTCCTCGCGCGGTGTCCGATCGTGTCCTCGATGAAGGCGCCTCTCGGTATCGCCAACCGCGTCGGGAACACCCGGGATAGATAGTGCTGCGTCGAGGCGATGTGCGGTTTGTCGTGCCAGAAGAACATGGGCGTCAGCGGCACCTTGGTCGTCGGGTACGAGTCCTGGACGAATTCGCGCTTCAGCTTGGCCGTCAACGCTCGTAGGTGCGCAAAGTCTTGAACGTGGGCCGTCTCGGCGTACTGCAGCATCCGGACCGACGGCAGGCAGACGTACTTCACGGGGCCCTCCTCGTCCGCGTCGTTGGTCTTCATGACATCCAGGATGGGCGCCACGGGGATGTCGTAGACGAGCGTCCAGTCGTGTTGGTGGATCCAGACGTAGGGCGTCGTCGTTATCCTCAGCGCCGTTCGCACAGCCAACCCGAAGCCCAGCCTCTCGGACGGTTCCACGAATGAAACCCGTCCGTCTTTCGTACGGCTCACGGCGTATGTCGCAGAGTTCGTCGTGACAGACGCCGCTCGACCGTTGTAGCCGTACTCGGCTTCTCCTTGCTCTCGGAGTAACTCATCCTTGGTGTCGGGCTGGCCATATACTCTCAATACCAGGTCTTTGACGTTACTCTTGTATCTCAGATATGCCGCCGCTCCTTCTTCTGTGACTTGGCCTTTCTTCAACCTGGCGACCTCACCAATGCGCTCAAAAGTGTCGAGGACAACGATGATGCGACATGCCAGCAGGTCGCCGCAGTAGAGGCGGATAGATTGGAATACCTCGTCGAGAAGCTCAGTGGAGGGGGCTGATGGCGTTGGCGACGTCGTTACGATGAGCGTCAGGGTATCAGATACCGGTGCCGGTGTTGTCAGCCCGGGGTTGGACATAATGGTTCGGTTCTGCTCCCCAAGCTGGGTTGTGAGTGAGTGAGTGAGTTGAAAGGGGAATATTTTGCAAGTGAGACGAATTCATTGGAGGTACGTACTCATCGGAGTTAAGCTTCGGGCATGAAGTGGGACATTGCGCCGATGGACGCCGGCCGGGCCCGGCAGGCGATCAAAAACAATCTCATCTGACGGACGGAAAAAGAGAGACACGGGGCTTGATTTATGTTGTAAACATGAACAAGTTCTGTTCTCATTGTACCAGACCAATGGACGAACCAATGCGGGCGTCTTTCTATGACATTGGTTCGTTGACAGCCAATCCCGGCCCGGAATACAAAGCCCTGGCCCCGGAGACCCATATAGTCGGGCCCGCATCCGCAAAAACCACACACCAAACGGGTCCGGTGAAGAATTTTCCCAAAAGATTGACCAGCCTGGGGGTCGAACCCAGAATCTCCTGATACCATACTTGATCGTAGTCAGACGCCTTGCCATTGGGCCAACCGGCCATGTTCGGTTTGAATCCATTGCTGGATGCTGAGTCTCTCGGAGTTGCTTATTGCCTATGGAGCAAGAGTGCCCCCACCATTGCCATCTTTTTCTACCGTCACGAGAAACCATGACAACAAGAACATACTGTGCAAGACTATGTTAGACAACTCCTAGCTTGTTAATCATGTGTCACACTTCATTGATTGATCCACTCGGACATCTTTCAAGCGTATTCCGACGAGCCTTTACAAAGTACCTCTAGAACTCCAGGACTTGCCAAGACACTACCAAGCAATGACTGATCCTCATCCCTCTAGCTTACTCTTTGAAGTTCACAAAAGTCCTTCCCGTTCTTTACAATGACGGTTCCTAGGGAAGTGGCGAGGTTCTCTATCAGGATGTCAGCGAGCATGTGGACGTTCGTTCTGCTCAAACAAGACGCCCACGAGGATAAAGATTGACGACTTGTTTGAAGATTGAGAACACACAACGTGGGCGAATCTACTCACCTTCCATGTAGTTGTTCAGGCTTGAGCAGCAAGCCTGCCGATGGACGTCGAAGCTTTGAATTATTACTTCCCAGAACACCATTTCTGAAGAGATGCTCGCTCATACTCATCTGATTGGTTGCCGTTCTATACAGGTGCGGATGCGTTGATGAAATGGGAAGCGCTTGCATCTGACCTGCATGGTCCCGTAAGCGCAGCCTGCCGCCGCACGAACACGTCGGGCGGGGCTGCTGCCTCTGGCCTCCTCGTCGTCTTCGCCCAAGTCTCCCTCCCACTCACCGCACCCCGACCTCAAAAGTGAAAGAGAGTCTGGCTGGCCAGCGAGGGAAGACACAGGGAAAATAGGGTTCACCTCTCATCCCTTCTGACCAAAGATACAAGTTCTTGAGCCTCCACAATAAATATCGAGATGGACTTCTTCATCCGCCACCTCACCGAGCCCGCGGCCATCGCAGAGGAGCCGTCACTCAGCCAGGTCGCATCACGGGTCCGCGAAACCGCCGTTTGCCTCGCCGTCCTCGGCCAAGTCGAGCACGGCACCCGTCTCCTGAGCGCCCTCCACTCGCACGGCATCCCGCCCTTCGACCTGCTCGAGAAAGGGCCGGAGATCTACACGGCCGACTATGCGCAGTGCCAAACGCTGGCCAAAGGCGGGACGGAACACGCCGTCCCCGTGCATCCCCCGCGATCAGACCCGTTCACACGAATCGTCTTCGCCTTTGCGTGGGAGCACATCGGCGAGTGGCCAGAGTGGGCGACGCCGAAGCCCGAGCCCGTCGACCCGGAGGCGGCGGCGGCGGCTGGTGACAAAACGACGCTGGACGCATTGGAGCGATACGCCCGTACGCTCGTCTGCAACAGGTTCGCCCACCCCTGGCGCGAGGACCTGGAGTCGTTTGAACTGGTCAAAGGGCTGGCCCTGCGCCAGGACAACAGGGCGAACCCCCACGGCCCGATACCGGTTCGTATGCATAGCTTTTGGATCCTCTGGGAGCGCATGCTGGCGCCCTGGCCCATGAACCAGATCGTCAAGGCGACGGGGCGCGTCTTGACGCTTGACCTTGCCGTACGACTGTTCAGCCCCGCAAGGAACCCGGGCAGAGCGGGTAGTGGGACCATGGAGGAAAAGGACGAGAAAGACCAGTCCGAGGAAGAACTTATCGACGGTTTCATTGTCGACCATGTCATTCCAGAAAAGGAGGAGGGGGAAGGGGGTGAGCCCCAAGACGATGATGCCAAGTCAGAGGGAAGATTCGCGGGCGACGAATACAGTATTGAGCCGTGGGGAAGGTATATCGCCAAACAACACGATGCACAGGACCAAATGCCGATGCTAGGGGGCATGAGGGCCCTCTGGGGTTACGAGTGGTTCACTGATCCGGAAAAGAACGAGCTCGTCAAGGTGCTTGAGATTGACGTTGCTCAGCTCCGCGATGCCGCCGAGGCAGGCTGCGAAATGCTCAACAAAAGGCTGGAACACGGCCCAGATCGACCGTATGACGGATGTACAATCTCGGGCCTCGTCAAGGCCATCGACGAGAACACGCGCGCCAACGCGAGATACGCCCCGGACGACACCCCGGACCGAGACCGCTTGCTCGTCGAACAGACGGCACTGGGCCCCATCGACCTCGACGAGCAAAAGATCTTTCGACCCAAGACGCTGCTTTGTCGCCCCGCGCCTTCGTACCAGGACATTGCTGACTTGGAGAAACGGCTCAAGGTAAGCGACCCGTTGCCGGACGACTACAGGATTTTCCTCCGTACCACGGACGGCATGGGGCCGATCTGGTGGAACGGGTCCAACCTCCTCCGCCTCCTGGCTCCGATAGCCAAAGTTGCTTTGGAGGAAGACGAATACCTTTTGAATGTGAATCTTGAACTACTGCCTGACTGGGGACTCTACGGCTCTACTTCGATAGAGTGGCCGCTCCTCCGTCGGGCCATCCTCGTCAGCGAGGGTGGCTACGAGGGCCAACTGTATCTTGTCGAGCCCAAGTACGTCGCCGAAGCCAAGGCTGCGTACTTCGACGTCTATGAGTTCGGCTACAGACCACGACAGATGCTTACTACGCAGGGAAGTCGAGGAGGTGTACGGAAGCCTCAATGCTTTCCGAGAGTTGTCTTGGGCCGTGATGTTCCGCACATGTTGGTCTTCAGAGACCATTCCTTACCGCAGCTTTGGGGCAGCTTTGGAGGCATTAGCAGGGAGCAGTCGGAGAATGCCCAAGGAGTGGTCTCTCAGCTTCGACCCCAGTACGAGAAAGCTCCTTGCAATCTATTACCGACCTGCGGCGGAGTGGGATGATAGCGAGGAAGGAAAGCTGGTACAGATTGGAAAGGGAAATCTTCATGCGTCTGGGAACGGGACTGTGTCGATGGGCAAGCTGCTGTATCCAGGCCTCGGGTTCAATATGCCCATGGTGGACCACTAAGCCTACATGTACTCGCAACAAAGATTCGGCCATTTGGACACTTGGACCAGAGGCCCACGGTAACAGACTTTTGGGAGTGCCAGCAGAGGAAGAGAATCTCGAGAGACTCCTTTGCACAAGTTATTTTGTCACTTGCGTGATGTAAGTAGCAACCGCGGAGTCCTCGACGAAGTCCAGAGTCCGCGAAACCAACACCATCCTTTAGCCCCATCGTCTTGGTGGTGATCCATCTGCAGGAGTGCTCCAGTGGGTCTCTGGGCAACTGCCGAGGTCGCTCTTTGGGCGGCAAAAGAGAGTTTCACAACCCTGTCCAGGCCGTTACTCAATGGCGCAAAAACGCCCGTCGCGTCGCCGTCGCTGTTTTTCAGCGTCGCAACCCAGGGTGGCATTGAGATGTTCGGGTTCGTAGGACCACTCCGAATCCGGAGAGTGTTTGCGGCAGGCAAGCCACGGCGAGACCCTGAGAGGCCCTGGCGATATCAAAGCGGCATTGGCCATCTGCTGCATACTGCGTAGGTACTCCGTAGGCCGGCATGGTTTCTCTTGCCCCGCCCGTAGCGGATCGACCAACGGCCCGGAACATCCGCCTGTTGCAACAACTGGACGCCTGACAGTCTTGTTCAGTCGGCGGCACGAACCCACGTAAGGAAGGCTGCGACTCTTTGCGGGCGTGCCGGTTACGACGTGATGGTTCTCCATCCGCCTACATCGCGAGGCCGGCTTGGACACCACCGACTTCAGACCAAAGGCCTATCGACGCACAGACTTGGCGAAAGCTGTACAGATAAACCCAAGCTGTCGAAGAAAGCATGCCGCGAGCCACGAGCATGCTGCATGGCGGGTGTTGGGACGAGACCAAGAGTCAGTTTCCAGATGGATGACGGAATTGTATCTTGGTCGATTGACGTAGACGTTTCGGATGGAAGTGGTTGGTAGTGCAGATCGCAGCCCTCAAGAGTAAGACGGACTCGGCCCCGACCGAGGGACCTCACTCTCATGCCGGTGCCCACCACACCCGTACAGCCAAGTCCGTACATGGTTTCTCCGATTGCCATATCGTGCAGGGATGCCACGCTTCTGGAGCGTATGGAAATTGCATGTAAGCGTCACCTATGCCAGAATAGAGCAGGACACGAAGGGGGGAGAGGCAGGGCAGCCTGGCAACAGTAACTCCATCTAGAAGACGCAGCAGGTACCCGTGCGACTCTTTCGGGGGTGCAGCCAACTGTCAAGGGCAGGGCGGTCCCTGATCGAGTTCGACCGATGATGAGTCGGACGGCAACGGGCCAATGCCAACGTATGCCAGGCACATTAGAGTTGGCTTTCGCGTCCATGTTTCGCATCGCAGCACTTGGAACCGAGAATCAACCATCAGGCTGGATGTGTGTGTGTGTGTGTGTGTGTGTGTCTGTTGGGGCCATGTGCTCACTCGATGGGCACACGCGGCGTCACGCGAGGCACCGCGGTATAGGCGCATTTGTTGGGCGAGACGGACAGACCTTCTTATCCAACAGCGCCATTAGTGAACCTTGGCAAGCTCTCATGACACGTCTGGTGTGAAGCGTCAGACTCGAAAAGTCGGGGGGGGGGGGGG
>JASUDE010000206.1:0-80658 GCA_034509685.1 Colletotrichum cereale
GGCATTTCAACGAGATGTAGTAGAGGGCGTCGTCTCCTATAGGTTAGGGCATTTCAACGAGATGTAGTAGAGGGCGTCGTCTCCTATAGGTTAGGATAGGCCCTTGGCTGTAGGAGGGGCCTGACGCGCCGTGGCCGGTTTCTAAAACCCGCCTCCTCCCTAACTAAGCAGGTCTGCCTCTTCTTATCCTTCATTCATTACTAGCTCTCACTAAACGTCTAAACCTTGATCTACGCTCTACGCTCTTCTTACCTTATAGGCTTTTATGAGAATTGTATTAGTTCTAGAGATGGTTAGGGTAGTAAGTAGCTTCTCTACTAGCTAGTAGGTATGTATTAGTATTAGCTTCTTATTACGTAATAAGGCAATTTTTATATAGTAAGGGTCTATTTACTATCTTCTATAAAGAGGTAAGCTAAGTTAGTAGGGAGATAGGCGATATTAGTCTGGTCTGGATAGGCTAGATCTAATTTCGCCCCTAGGGTTGAAATCGGTTTGGCCCTAATGGGTTGCATCTGGTTTCACCCCTAGGGTTAAAAATGGTTTCGCTCCTAGGGTTCAAATCTAATTTCGCCCCTAGGGTTAAAATCGGTTTGGCCCTAATGGGTTACGTCTGGTTTTACCCCTAGGGTTGAAAATAGTTTCGCCCCTAGGGTTAAAAATAGTTTCACCCCCAAGGTTTAAATCTAATTTCACCCCTACGGTTGAAATCGGCTCAGCCCTGATAGTTTATGTCTGGTTTTGCCCCTGGGGTTGAAATCTGCCTGGGCCCTTACCGCTTGTAATCGTGCTAGGCCTTCTTTAGTATCTATCCTGTCGCCTTGCTGGTTAGTGGCTTAGTGCTCTGTAGATACTATTGTATTTTTCTATGTGACCTCCCCGTCTGTACTAGTATTATAAGACGAGAGAAAAATAAGTAATGAATCACTGATCCTGACTATCGGTTATCTATCTGCCATACTATGCATACACGCAACCATCCATCCGTCCACGAACCGCCCCCCCCCCCCCGTGTTCTGCCACTTCCTCCTCACCCTAACCCGGTAGCTGGCCAGTCCCGTCCCCTCTACTATCTTTATTAATATAGTATATTACTATATGTCTATATAAACTATCCTTTTATATTAACGTAGCTATTTAGGTAGACCTCTATATTAACTAGTCTCTCCTCTATACTATATATATAGTACTCTTCCTTATATATACTACTAAGATAGTAATTCTACTTAGTATATCTCTCTTCTTATTATTCTTTCTTACTAAACTTAGTGTTAACTTATATATACTATTAGATTATAGTATAGTCTAATAAGATAACATACTTTAGAATAAAAACGTATTTATTAATAAAATTAGTAACTTTAGCCTACTATAACTAGTATAATTAAATAAGATCTCTATTTTACTTTTACTATTTAATAATCTCTTATATTTTCCTACCTAGCCTAGCTCCCTTTATTACGCCTTTATCTTAAGCCTGCTTTAGCTTAAACTAAAAGCTCCTATTTTTATATACTATTATAATAATAGCCTCTTATAGCGCTAGTGCGTTTATCCTATTCGTCCTATAGAAATAGCGTTTCTATTTAAGCTAATAGTAAAACTCTTCCCTCTTTATTATTAGGTTTACTTTAAACCAATTAGAAGTAACCCTAAAAGCGTCTAGCTAATTCTCTACTATAAAGATAACTAGTAGTACCTTATTAACGTTAACGCATACTTTATCTACCTATCTTTTATTACACTAGTCTAGTAGTAGCTTATATATAAAGTAATATAAATTCTTACTAAACGTTACCCTCTTTTAGACTTCTTTATAGTCTTTACTAGTAACTATTTAGTATTAGTTAGGGTTACTATCTTTATTATCTTTATACTATATTAATAGCTTTAGTATAGTGTTACCCTCTTTAGCCTAGCTATACCGCTTTATATAGTAGATAGTATACTTAGCCTTAACCTTATCTAGCTACTATAATAGTACTTATTACCTTATGCCTTTATCCTTAATATATGTCGTCTAGCGTAGTAGTAGTAGGCTATTACTACTACTACTAGTAGTATTATCTAGCGCCTCTACCCTTAGTGTAGCTGTCTTTACTAGCTAGTAGTTATTATATAGCTTTACGTTACTTATACTACTATACGTTTTACCTACTACGCTATCTATAAAGACGCTAAGTATAGCCTATTAGTAGCCTATTATATTAATAAAGGCGTTAATATAAAACTAGTTATACTCCTTAATAAAGCCTTAGTGTAGGTTAGGCTAGCCTACCTAGCTGTTATAGATAATAGTAGACGTAATAACCTTACTAGCCTATTATACGCCTTACCTTATCTACTATATAAAGTTAATAAGCCTATATAGCACCCTTATATATATAATAGTAATAATCCCCTTAATGCTAACGCTAGTGCTAAGCCTAGATGTTACTATAATCTAGTAGCCTTTATAGCTAAATACTTACTACCTTAGTGCCTCCTGTTATACTTACTTTAGTATACTACTATAGTAGAAATTACACTTAAGGCTAGTAGCTAGTAACTTACACTTAGCCTTAGTCTAGTAGTATACTACCCCCTTCTATTTTACTGTTATTTAAGCCCTAGCGTTACGTGTAATCTTAACTACCTATACTTATACCTAGCTAGGCTTTAGCTTAATATACTCTACCTAATACTAATAGTTAGCCTTAGTTATGTAGTTATAGATTATTATAGCCCCCTCTACTAGTATCTCCTACCTAAACTAGTCTTTTAGTATAACTAGTAGCGTTACTATTAGTAGTATAAGTAGCTATCTAAATTAATAGAGCCCCTTAAGTGCTATAAGCTATATATAGAATGTAATATTAGTAATAGCTATGTAGTACTTATTAATAAAGACACGCTTTAGTATATTAGCGTATAGTAGTGTGTTAAGGTACCCTAAGAACTCTATCCTAGTGGCTACGTTAGCTATAATAATAATAAGCTACGCTACCCTCTATAGCCCTTCCTATCCCTAGCTAAGGCTAGGTAGGTATAGAAAGTAGTTAACGCCTATTAGCCTTACTCTATCTATAAGGTTATCTTATAGTAAGATAAATAGAATAATAATAATAGTTATATTAGTAGTATGTATTATAGTAGGGAGTATAAAGAGGATACTTTTCCTAGCGCCTATAGGTAGTATACTAATAATAACCTACCTATCCTATACACTAAGTATAGTCTATATACTTTTAGCTTACTTAGTAGACTACTATAAGGCCTTATTACTAAATAAAGTAGTAAGCCTTTAATCTATTTACTATCTAAGCTTACCCCCCCCCTCTACTACTACTATATATCTACACTTAGCCTTATTATAGTCTAGGTTAGCTTAGTAGTACTTCTTTTTATAGCCTCTTACTACTAGCTACGCCTTATCTAAAGAGCTATTAAGGAACTAATACTACAGCCTACTAATCTCTTAAAACGTTACTATAAGCTTTAGCTATAGCTTACCTAAGAAACTAATATAGATAGCGTAGTACTATATAGCCACCTATATACTATACGTTAACTAGAGGTTCTAGATAATATTTTAGGTACTACTATAGTAGACTAGCTTACTAGTAACTAGGTTAATATTAACGTTATTATCCTTATTACCCTCTTAGTCTTATAACTACGCCTTAACTTACTTTATAATAAGCCTCTAAATATAACGCCTAAACTTAATTGCTATAGGCTAATACTATACTACTTTAAGCTAGATGCCTACGCTAGCTACTATTATATATATAAGTATAATACTTAGCTAGTCTAGCTGCTATACCTATAAGCTTTTATCCTACTAAGAAAACTTAAGCTAGTTGTCGTAAGGCGGTATTATATAGTACGCTAGTAGTAGTATACGCTTAAAAGGTAGTAGCTAGGCGATATAGGTAACTATTATTTTACTAATATATACTAGTAAGAACTTAGCTACCTTATAGCTAAAGTTACCTATTACCTTTATCTTATTATAGTTAGTAATAAGTATAACCTTACTATTAAGAAGAAATATATTCTATATTAGCTACTATAAGTTATTATACTATATTATAATAACCTTAGGCCTTTAGCTAGGCTGGCTGCTTTAGACGTATATTAGTACTATTAGCCCCTTATAGAATAGCTATAGTAGCTAAAGCTACTATATAGCTGCTTTAGCCTTCTACTAGTTCTATAATATATCTTAGAGCGTTAGGCTATAAAGCTATATTACCTTCTTAAGCTTAGCCTTAAGCTAGTTATTCTCTAGCTCTATTATAAATAACTAGCTAGCCCTTAACTATACTATCCTGTTGTAGATCTACCTTAGGTCTAGCGCTTAGCTCTCCTACTTCTAACGCCTACGTATTATCTAGTTAAGGAGGCCCTTTATCTCTATTACTAGCCTATAGAATGTTACTTTAAAGTTATTAATAGTAATATACTTACCTTAGTAGAAAAGCGCCTTATAGCCTTTATCCTACTATACTAATAGCTAGCTACTTATCCTTATATAGTGGCTATAGCTATACGCTATCTAGCTAATAATAGTACTAATAACGCTATATATACTAACGTATATCTAGCTTTTATACTTATTAATAAACTAAAGGAGGGCTTCTATCTTAACGTTGTCTAGCTAGTACGTATTACCCTTAAATAAGGCCTTAAGGAAGAAGAGCTATAATAGCTATAGTATAGTAGTAAGCAGCCCTATATAGAGGTAGGGCTTAGTTTAGCTTAGTAGCTGCCTTTAGATTCCTAACGCTATATAGAAATAGAGGAGTACGTTTATATATAGGTTACTTAGGATATACGCCTAGATAAAGGCTATAATAAACTAAAATATAGTATAGTTAAGCGTAGTGTCTAAAAGGGTCTCTATATAGTAGCTACTAGCTTTACTAGCTACCTTACTTTTATTATTATTATTATTATTATTATTATTGTCTTTATCCTCCTCCTCTTTACCCCTACTCTTACTCTTACTCCTACTCCTACTTTAAAACCTACTATCCTAAGTAATAGGCTTATTAGGGGCGTACTAAAGCTCCTAGTTAACGTTAGCTAGGAGGCCCTATTATTTATTAGTAAAGCGCGCCTTAAACTACTCTAGCGCCTCCTTATAGCTAGCCTAAAATACCTAGAGGTAGTACCTAAAGAAGCGCTACCTAATAGATCTATACTTTCTTATAGATATATTCTTACGCCTAAATATATAGCTACTAGCCTCTTTAGGCTAGATGCTATATAGCTACTAAAGCGTCTTAACTAGTACACTATTTAGCTATATATAGTATTACTCTACCTCTTAGTTAAAGCTCTTATTAACTTTTTTTAGTATAGCCTACTCCTCTTATATATCCCTACTATCTTTTTACTCCTACCTCTACCTCTCCCTTACCTTAATAGCTTTTACTTATTCTACTACCTTATATATAACTATAAGGTCTTTACTACTACTAAAGTACTAGTTCTAGCCTAACTGCTTTACTTATACTAACTCTTAGTCTAACTCTTCCTTAACGTTACCTTACTAAAGCTACTCTATATCTTACTACTTAAGCTTAGCCTTAAACGTGTAGATCTAACGCTTTATTATACTAACCTTACTGCTACTGCTGCTACTACTACTACTACCCCTACTGTTATTATTATTATTAGGTAGCGTCTTACCCTCCTTATCGTCCTAATAGTAGAATACCTAGTAGCTACTATTTTTAACCTCCTAATACTATAGGAATAGGCTTTATAACTAAGACTATAGTAAGACCTCTTTTTACTATAGCCTAGCCTCTATTAGTAGGTAGTCTACTATCCTCTAGTGCTTAGTAATATTATTATAGGCTACTATATAGTAGTAATACTTCTTATACCTATAGCTTTAGACGTAGTCTAGCCTAGGGATAGCTATAGACCTATCTAGAGGTAGTGTAGCTTAAAGTAGGTTAGATAGCTTTATACTAGTAACGTATACCTTAATCTCCTATAGCGTAAGCCCCTTAAGCTAGTAGCTATACTAAAAGTAAGCCTTAATACTACTACTAAGCCTAATCTTATAATAGTATATATAGTATAGTAGTATATAGTATAACGCTTTTATAGTAATATACTTCTTTATATTAGCCTTATCTACCTAGCTTATTATCTTATTTAGCTAGCTAGCTACTAGCCCTTTTTTAGTAGAAAGAATAGCTAGGATAGAATAATATACCTTACGTCTTATTATAGTTAGGTTACGTTATTATCCTCTAGCTTTCCCTTTTATATATAGTATATAATATAGTAGTTAAGAGTAGTATACTAAAGGAGGAAGGGGGGTTAGGTCTATATTAAGATATTTATTTCTACTAATCCTTAGTAGTTACTACCTACCTACTTAGTCCTAATAGACCTACCTAGATTAAGGGGTTTATCCTAATAATCTAACTAAACCCCTACTTACTACTTACCCCCTATCTTTAACGGCGTCCTATTTTCTTATATATATATATATATATATATAGACATATACGTTTATATAGGTTAAGGTAATAGAACTACTTACTATTCTATATAATACTACTACTACTATACTATACTATACTATATACTAATAGATCTATCTATCTATTTTATTCTTTCTATCTATCTATCTATCTATCTATCTATCTACTAACTTACTAACTTACTAACTAACTAACCCCTTTTATTTCTCTCTCTCTCTTTTCTTTTTTCTTTTTTCTTTTTTTTTCTTTTTTTTTTCTTTTTTTTTTTCCCTTCTCTAACTCTAGACCTAGACTTAACTTATAGTATGTGTAAGTGGTTCCCTTACTTAAACTACCCTTTATTTAGTTTGCTTCCTTTAGGGTTATAACACCTACCTACCTACCTACCTAATTACTATCTAGGCCTTACTATAACTAATCCTATATTAATCTAATAACCTGTGGCCTATGCTTCTCTACTAAGACCTACGCCCGATTATAGTACAATTACCGCTAAATAAAACCTAGGGAAACTTATAAATTAAAGCTACTAAAACCCTATTATAAGGCTTCTTTACCTTAATATAAGTCTAATAGTAAGAAGAACCTTTACTAAATTAATAAGTAACTTTTATATAAAAACAACGCATATAAAGTATATTAGTAATAATAGAATAGACTTTAATAAACTTAAGAAGTGTAAAACGCTTATAATATTTTATTTCTATCTTATAAGATTTTAATTTTTCTATATAACCTAATATAGTGTTAATATTATAGTTTAAATAAAGAAGCAGAATTAATAACTCCCTAACCTAAGAGACATAACCTACTTATATAGTCTTAAGGGTAAAACCTTTAGAGAGGGGACTTAATGTTATAACCTAACAAGCATAATAGGGCTAGGGCTGCCCTATAGGCGCCTAGCGGCTACTATAAGGATATATATACGTCGTATAAAAACATATTAGACTTACCTCTTAGGATTAGAAAAACTATAGTATAAGTTACATAAAGATAAGAAGGACTAATAAATAATAAGCAGTCTTAAGATATAGACTAATATACTAAAGGCAGTCTATAATAAAGGACTAACATTAGGATATTAGTCTTAGGCATACTAATAGGAATTAGGACTTATATATAGGATAGACTTAGAGGCACTTAAGGACAGACTCCTATAGCTCTTTAGTAATTAACTTCGTATTATTCTTAATAAAAGAAGCTTTTATCTATCTCTATAGTTATGTCTAAACACTTAAGCCCCTTAACCTTTATAGCTATATAATTAATTACTGTATACCTTAACTAGTAAGATTACTAGTAAGCTAGTAAGACCTTTATACTGTTGTTTAGTACTTACCTTAACGTCTCTTAGCAGATAACACTACTAAAGGATACCTAATCGTAACACTAGGTAAGAGGAGTTTTTAGCGTAAGTTAAGCCGTTTTTTAAATAGATATTTTATCTATAAATTATCTATTTCTCCTTTATAATAAGACCTTAAATTACTTTACTATATATAGTAGGATTCTAAATTATAGCTTTTATATTAAATTTAAAGGGGTAATAAGTTACTAAGGGATAAATAAGGAGTTATTAAGATTACTATAGCACTACTTACGCTAGTACTAGTAGAACTAGTATATCTTAGGCTAATAAAATAAGAGTTAAGGTTTATTAGGCTACTAAGGGCTATACTATAGTATAGTTAGGATTATTAGTAGGATTTATAAACCCTTTATCTTAGTTTTCTTATAAAAGGGTATTAATATCTATTAGGTTTAGCTTATTAGGTTTAAAAAATATTCCTTATAGTAATTTATTTTCTTTTACCTTTTTCTTATTATTTAGAAGCCTTTATATATTAGTAATATAGCCTACTTTCTACTAGTCTCTATTAACATATTAATAGTTAAGCTAGATCTATCTTACTTTAGGGATATCCTTATTTATAAAATTCTCTAAAAGCCTATTAAGCTAATTCTCTTTTTACTAAAAAGAAGGGGTTGTAAGTGGCTTTAGGGACCCTATAAGAATAAAGTTACACACCTAGTTAAGGAAATAAACCCCTAAGGTCTAAATAGTAGTATTAGAAAAGCCTATATTAATAATAGAAAGCTAGTAAATAATAATTTTATATGTAGAAGATAAAATATTATTATAGAATTATAATACCTCTTTAAGTAGGGTAGTAAGCCTTTTTTTTACTTCTTTTTTCTACTACTAGTTATTATAAAACTAAGACTAGCTAAGTCTTTAGTTAATTACTAGACTTAAATAGATCTACTTCTTATATATTTATATACTAAGGCTAAATATTATAATACTATAGTTCTCTATTAGTAAGAGCTAAAGGTTTTCTATTAAGCTATTATTAATATAAAGACTTAAATTACCTATAATAGGCTAGGTAATAATAGAATAAGCTTAAGGTAAAGTGTATATTAGGTAGAGTAGTCTTATATATATATCTATAGGGTATAAAAAGGTCTCTAACTTAAAAGCTTTAATAAGGTTAAACGTATTAGTATAAATCTATTACTTTTAGATAGGAGGTATTTACTTTATATAACCTTTTATAAAACTAGGCTAGTCTCTTATAAGCTCTTCTTAAGTAATAAGGTTATCCTTACTTATCTAATAGCTTACGTTAGATAGAGGTAGTATACCTAAGTTTAACTAAAGAGGCTAAAGTAGACTATATATTTTAGTCTTAAGAATATTACCTTTATCTTCTTATAGTATATAGAAATAACTCTAGGTTAGTTAAAGTAGTTTTTAAAAGGGTTAAATAGGTTATATTAATAAAGGGGATATTCTTTACTTAAAGTTATTATATTCTTTTATTACCTTACTTACTATTAATAAGCGTAAGTAGTAATATTATAATAACTTAAGTTTTTAGTTAGGAACTAGGTTAATTAGGCGTAGTAGATAATTTATAAACCTAATTAAACATTATAAAAGGCTAATTCCTATTACTATAGTAGTCCTAAAGGGAGGAAGAAGTTAGAAATCGTTAAGGGAAAAGGTAAAGTTATAAGGTAATATAAGGAAAAGAAAAAGATTCCTCTATACGTATAAAAACTAAAAGGCTAAAATCTATAAATAAAACCTTAATAGGTAAAAGTAAAAGGTATTTAGTAAATAGAAAGGAATAATAAAGAAGGAAAAGGCACCCTTTTAGTAAATATAGGTAAGGTAAAGGTAAAGTAAAAAGCTTAAGGAAAAAGAGGAAATAACCTACTAAAATAATCTACTAAATCCTAATTTATCTTTATTTAGCTTTTAAAAGCTAAATAGAGGTAGAAGCTATTAACTTAGCCTTTTTTTTAACCTATTTCCTTTTTTTACTTCCTCTTTTGTACTTTACTATAAACCTTACCCTTTTTTTATAGTATAAATAAAAATATAGATAAATAAAAGAAGTAGTAACTTCTTTAAGATAGGTTTATAAATACCTTCTTCTTACTATAGTAGACTATAGCTTCCTTATTAGGAAAATAGAAAGATTTATATAATCTAGAAGATAATATAGGAAATAGGTCTATAAATAAAAATAGTAGTACTATAGACTTAATAAGGAATATATACTTTATCCTCTAATTAAATATATTATTATCTCTAGAGTTTAAAGTAAATAAATAATATAAACGTAATAAAGCTTAAAAATAAATAAAGGGGATAGGTCTATAAATATAGAAACCTTCCTCTAGAAATAAAAAGAAATTATATATTATTTAGTTCTTCTATTTTAATATATTCCTTACCTTTTTAAGGATCTATTTTAGAAATAGTAACCTTTACTATATACTTCCTTATTCTTTTATATATTTCCTCTAAGTCTTTTAAGTATTACTTTAACCTTATAATTATCTTAGTAAATATATTATCCTTATTTATTTCTTTAGGTAGTATAGGTTCTTTTTTATCTTTTTTAATAGGATTATAATCCTTTAGGTAATAGCTAAAGGTAGGGAAGACTTTTATAAGTTCTTCTTCTAAATTAGGTTTATAAATATCTATATCTATAGGTTCTTAGTATCCTTTTAAGGCTTTAATAAACTTTTATAACTAGTTACTACTATATATTCTACTTATAATTTTATCTTTAGATAAAGTTACTAACCTCTAAGAAGGTATATTAGGGGTGTATAAGAAAATTCTAAAGGGGCCTTACTATTTATAATTAAGCTTCTTAATAGAGGACTTATTAATAGACCCCTTAATGTTAAAGGCTAAAATAAGGTCTCCTATTTCTAACCTTTCCTTACGCTAAGTATATATATATTATTTATTATAGTATTTTACTACTTTCTTATACTATATTTTTATTATTTATTAAGCCTTTTCTTAATCCTTATTAACTTATAAGAAGGCCTAAAGCCTTATCTAGATTTCCTCCTCTTAACTTATAACTAAGCCTTAGTTTAAGACTCTCTATATTAAGGTAAGCGTCTCTATTAAAGTAACTACTTTATAACTATAAAGGAGGTAAAAAGAAGTAAACCTAATTAAAGTATAAATATTAGTTTAGTCTATAAATAAGGTAGTAAAAAGATAAAGTTAAAGGTTAGTCTTTTATCTTTATACCTATATAAATAAGGTATACGTAATTAGCTAGTAGCCTATCTTAATAGCTTTATTTACTTTAGGGTTATATACTAAAGTAACTCTCCTCTTTAAGCTATATTTCTTATTAAATTTAATAACGTATGCTTTATTCTTAAGTCTTTTATTAATAAGTAATTCTTTATAAAGCTTATAGTAGTAAATAACCTCTTTCTAAATAAATTTAGTAATATTTTTTAAAGTAGCTTTTATAAGCTACTTAGCCTCTAGCTACTTAGTAAGGAGGTCTTTTACTTTAACTAAATAGTACTTATTAACTTACTATACATTTAGAAAGACTTAAGTAAAAGGGAGTCCTTTTAGTATAGTCTATATCCTTTAATCTTAAATTAATCTTTCTTTATATTTCTAGTAGTCTAAATAAGTCTAAATAGCTATTATAACTTTAGGGTAAAGACTATTCTATATATAGTAATCTATTAACCTTTTTACTACTACTTCCTTACCTTAATACCTACTCTCTTAATATACCTTTATAATAAGGACTTTTTTTTCTTTAGGATTATTAACTACCCTTTTTAGTATAGGTTTATAAATAGTAGGTTTTATAAAAAGAAGTTAGTTTTATATTAAGAAGCCTAAAGCGTTGATTTTAAACTTATAGAAGTAGCTAGGATAAAGGCTACGTAGGCGTTACTAAGTTAAAAGATAATATATAATCTACTTAGACTTAGTAAGGTAGATCTATAAATTATCTAATACTATAGATAGAATTAAAAGCAAGTTATTAAGTTATTATTCTTCTCTAGTATAAATTTTATTAATCCTCTTATTATCCTTATGCCTCTAAGCTTTTTTAAAGAAGGACTAAGACTTAACGTCTATAAAAAAGATCTATAAATTAATCTAATTATTAATTTCCCTTTTAGCTTTCTTATTAATAGCGTTAAAGAGTTCTTATAGTTTTTATAAAAGACTATTTACTATAGTGTTTTATAAGCCTTAGATATAGTAGACTTTAAAGTTAAATATCTTAATCTATATAATCTAATAAATAATAAGTATACTAGGAATATTAAAGGCTACTTTATTAAGTTATATAATAAGTGTCTAAGTATTAGTTTCTAAAAGGAAGTATTATCTATAAAGGTAGTTATATACCCTCTTAAGAGCCTTAAGGACTTTATAAAGTTTCTTCTTACCTATATTATAGTATATCTTACCTCCTAACTAAGTGCTACTCTTAAACCTTAAGACTACTCTCTTATTACTAATAAATTAACTAAGAACTCCTTTTTATCTTATAGCACTTATATTAACTATAAGATATACTTCTCCTCCTTTAAGACTATAGGTAATAGTAATAAAGACTAGCGCTATAGTAAGCTTTATCTTAAAGACCTTTATTATATTATATTATTCTTATTCCTACTTAAAATAGGTGTCCTTTTTAAGTAAGTTTATAAGAGGCTTTATAATAGTAGAAAGGTTTATAACCTATTTTTAATAAAATAATATAATACCTAAGAAAGCTTTTAGCTTTATAAGGTTATTATAAATAGCCTATTTATAAATCTTTATTATCTTCTTTTCCTTTAGGTAATAGCTATATATTCTATAAATATAGCTAATAATTAAGACTACTTCTTAGGCCTATTAAGACTTAACTACTATAATAGTACACTTTATAAGCTTAAGGTTAACTAAGACTTTAATAATATTAATAAAGTGTTTTAAAATAAATCTATAAATACTAAGATAACTATTAACTTCTTTATTATTGAATCTAGAAACTAGTCCTTTAATTATAATATTATCTAAAAACGTCTTATAATATTTAAAAATAAGGTTATAAAGTATTCTAATTATAACCCTTATAAACTAGGTACTAAAGTTAGTAGCTCCTTATAGTAAAGTATATATATATAGAAGTCTTATAAGAGATAAAAAGGTTATAATATTATAGCTTTTAAAGTCTAGAGGCACTTAGTTATATCTAGAGAAGAAGTCTAATAGTAATAATAACTAGTATATTATAAAGTCTTTTAAAAAGTTATCTAGCGTAAGTAGTAAAGCTATATCTTATATAGTAACGCTATTTATCTTTATAATAAAGTTAATAAGCCTTATTTTTCTATTCTTCTTCCTTATAAAAAAGAAGGGGTTATAGTAAGTAGTATAGCTTTATTTTAAAATACCTTTATTAAGTTAGTCCTTTAAGATAGTAATAATATTTTATTCTAAAGCTTTAAGAATAAAATACCCTCTACTTACTAAGCGTTATAAGGAATAGTTTAAATATCTTATAGAGGAGTAATAGAGGGGTATACTAAGCTATAATAAGGAAACTCCTATACTAAAGCCTTCTCTCTTACTATTAAGATAGTAGTAAAAAGCTTCTTCTCTTAAGGTTATAAATAGTTAACTATTTTTAAAACTACTATTAGTTACTCCTTTATTAAATATAAACCTTTTTCTATATTTAAAAACTTTAGTATAATTAGGTTTATAAATAGGCTTTCTAAGTTAAGCTAAAGGTTATTCTTTACTTTATCTTATACCTTAAGTTTCTATTTAAGGTTACTATCTAAAGTAAAGCTATCTAATATAGTATTATTAACTAAGTAGACCTTTTAATCTTTAGTTTTATATATAGTATAGATATCTTTTATTAGCTTCTTATTATTAAGGTAGGTTTTTAAACTAAATAGGACTTCTATATATACTAAAAGCTTAACCTCTTTCTTATAAGCTATCTTCTTTTTCTTATATTTTTATTTTATTAATTTCTTCTTATTTTTATTTATTTTAGGTTTATAAATATAGTACTAAATCTTAGGTAAATAGCTATTATAAGCCTTTATATATTTTATTACTTTTAAAATTAATTTATAGATTTACCTAAGTTTTAGCTTTATAACTATACGTATTATATTCTTAAGGACTTTAAAAAAGACCTTACTATACTTCTTAAAGATAATAATAACTTTCTTATCTTCCTTAAGTTATTTCTAGACGTTAGGCAGTAGGGTTTATATAGTTTTAGTATAGTTAATTTATAAGGTGTTAATATCTTATTATAGTTATATACTTCTTAGTGTTATATTAATTTCTTTTTTATCTTTAATAGTATAATTAATTTCTAGAAAAACTAAGCTAGCTATAGTATTAGGAGTTACTATAATAGCTACTATTTCCCCTCCTCTATAGGAATTAGTCTAAAACGTTAAATATTAAGGAAGTAGTTTATATTAGTAATAAAGTTAGGGAATCTAGTAGTTAATTCCTTAGTATAGAATAATAAAGGAACGTAGATCTTAAGATTTATAGACTAAAATAAACTAATATTCTAGTTTTTAAAGTACTCTAGAGACATATAAGTCTTTAAGATAAAAGGAGCACTTAGGACTAAATCCTTATTATAAGTACCTTTTAAAAAAATAAAGAAACCTATATCTATAATATAGTTTCTTTTAAAGTAGACGTTATATATAATAGCTTTACTAAACTAAATACGCCTAGTCTGGTTTATAATCCCTTTAATACTAAGGTCTATTTTAATAATACTATCCTAAAAACTAAGACGTTATATATAGGATTTAGAAATAAAGTTAATTACTAAGCTACTATTTAGTATACCTCTAATAGGTATATTATCTTAGTAGCCTAAAGAGATTATTAGCTACTAGTAAGTAACTATAAAATTATAAATAGTAATCTAGTAGGGAATATTAATAATATCTATAAATTATTAATAGTTAATAGAGTTAGTTTTAAAGATAGTATTAATTAAGTTAATACTAAAGTTAATATAATAGGTTTATAAATATTCTAAGGATATTAGAGTGTTAGTTATTAAAGGACTAGGATTAAGTATAATCCTCTTATTATTATTTTAGTAGTCTATTTACTAGTAAATAGTATAATATTAGTTTCTAACTTTATTAAAATATTAAAATAGCTATTTATTAGTAGGAATAAAGATATCCTATACCTCTTATAAAAGGCGTACTTTATAGTTAGCTATAGTAACTTTTACTTAATTATAGATAATATTATTATAGTTTAGCTAGGCTTATTAAAGAAAGTCTTTAGGGATTTAGATCTTATTATTAGTCCTCTTATAGAGTAGTTCTTAGGTAAGGGATTAACTTTCTTAAATAGTAAAGCCTTTAAAAGGTATACTTTTTTTATTATTAATAGGTTTCTTAATTATATTTAGTATAAGGAGTTCTAAAGCTTTATTATAGTCCTTAAGCTTAATTATTTTATTATTATCTTTTATATTATATTACTAAACGTCTAATAAATTTACTATTTATAGTATTCTTTTAGACTTTATTTTATAAGAAACCCTTTTATAGTTAGTAGCTTTAGTCCTTTCTATAGTAGCTATATCTTTAATAAGGCTAGTAGTTATAAAGATATAAAAAAAATTAAAATTATTATTAATAAAGGTTACCTCTACTACTAAAGGCTAATTTATAAGCCTATCTTATTATTACCTTTATACTATATAGGTTTTATATTTCTTAATTTCCCTTTTAAAACTAGTAAAGAATTCTTATTTTAAAATACTAGCTTTATTATATAAAGTAAAGAAAGTATTCTTATAAGTAGTAATATAGTAAAAAATAGTCCTCCTATTAGGCTATCTCTTATTATAGCCCTTTTTAATAACACTAGCTTTAATAATTAATCTTACGTCTTCTATATTACTAAACTACTAATATAGAAAAGTATAAAAGTAAATAGCCCTTAAGACGTAACGCCTAGCGTACTTATAGTTAGGTATAAAATAAGCTATAGATTTATAAAACTAATAAACTCTATTTATATAAAACTATTAATAATATAGTATTCTAACGCCTTAGTTATTTTAGTAACTACCTTAGCTACCTTTATACTTATATCCTCCTCTATAACTATAGCTACCTTTATAGCTATATCCTCCTCCTTTATTATAGCTATTATCCCTATAGGCCTATAAATAGTTATAAGGATAGTATCTTTAAGCTAAGGGATTAAGAGCTTTAATTTTAATAGTTATTTCTTTATTTAGCTATAAAAGTCTTATAAGGAGTTATATTATCCCTATTTTAAGTAATACCTTATTAATAGAAAGATTTTAGAAACCTTTAGTAAGAGTATCTACTGTTAAATTAATTACTTACCTTACGTTTATAATAGCCTTAGCCTTAGTAGCCTTTAGGAGGATTATTTTCTTATTAAGGTTTAGTAAGAATATTAGCTTTAGTTATATATAACTAGAAAGTTATTATAAGCCTAGTTATAACTTTAACTATTTAATAAGGGCTTCTTTAACTTTAACCTATTTAATAGAAGAGAGGTCTATAACTTAGTAATTTAAGTCTTTTACTATAGCTTATATTACCCTTTATAAGAACTACTAAAAGGTAACCTAAATAAGCTTGGAGTTAGGTAATAGAATATACTTTAAAATATTAGCCTTATACTATAGAGTACGTATTATTAATAAAAGGGCTATTATACTACTAGGGTTATTATCTCTAATTTAAGTGCTATTAATAAGGTTTTGGATTTCCTTATTAGGGTTTTAATAGGTTTTTAGGTCTACTAATCTAAAGACCTTAGTTAATTAGTCTTTTACTTTATCTTAGGTTTATAAACTAGAAGTAATTAATTCTACTACCTTACTATAGTTAGAACTATAGTATATATAGACTTCTTAAACCTTATTACTAAAGGTTTTATAGGATAATAAAGATAGGTTATTAAATTCCTTTAGAAAGTTAGAAATATTATTTCCTATAAACTTTAGAGCTTTAGTAGAGTAAGAGGTTATAGGCGTAATAGTAGGTTACTTATTTATAAGGTTAGTAAGTTAAATATAGTCGTTTATCGTTAAGGGTTACTTTGAGAGGTTATCTTAGGTAACCTTAAGTTTTCTATCTTTCTTTAATAGCTAAGGTTATTATCCTTATTATCCCTATTATCCCTAGGGTAAAGAGGTGCTCTTAACGCTAGTATTATTAGATTCTAAAGCCCTTACTTAAGCCTTAATAAAGCTATTTTCTAAATATAGGTTCTTAATCCTTTTACCTTTATTAAATATAAAAGGACCTCCTATATTAGTATTATTATCCTTTAATAAAGATATATTTAATTAGGTTTATAAAGGTAAAAACGTAATAGAGAAAGTAATTTATTATATAATAATTTAAAAGTTAGTATTTATATGTTTTTCTTCTACTTCTTATAAATAAAGAATAACTTAGGTTATATATTATATTACCTAATACTCTTATATAATATATCTATTTATTATTATTTTTCTCTATATCTTATTCTCTTAGTTATTTCTTATATTTCTTACTCTTAAGTAGGTTTGTTAGTTTTAATATAATAGGTGCTTCTGCTTTACTTATTTGCTTAGTAGAACTACCTTATTTCTTTTTTCTTAATAATTATTTAGATTAGTATCCCTTTAGGTGTTTTCTTCTCTTTCTAAGGGAATATATAACTATATTATAACTATAAAGGATAAGGGGGGTAATAAGATATATACTTAATAGTCTTAGTTACAGACTAAAAGATTTCGCCCTAGTAAAATCTCTTAGGGTTAATCTATATCCTATTTTCTAACGCTAAGAAAGACGTATAGCCTTTACGCCTTTCTTAGTTCTATATTAGGTCTATATCTAAATAGTAATTCGGTATAGTTACTAGCATATTCGTACGCATAGTTACTATACTTAGTTAGCCGGATTCTGACCTATATAACGGCCAGCCGGCTGGGTATTCTTAGTTACTAGACCTACGAGAAACATATTACTGTCTATCTAACCCCCTACTATACGTGGCTAGTTATCGCGCGTATAGTTATTCTAATATTAATTAATGCTGGTTTAACGCTAGTATAGATTAATAAGAAATATACGGCGCATACGGTTTATCTTATGCTCTACTAAAGTCTGGTTACCTAGTTAGAAAGGTATCACACAATAATTAATCTTACGGTTTATCCTAAGGTTATTTAGAAAGCAGTACTAAAATCGTCTATATATAAGGCGTAAGGAAATCACATTACGGTTTATCCTAAATATCTACTAAAGTTATCTATTAGGTGTATATAAGAGAATATTACTATTATAGTAACCTTATGTATTAGTTAATACTTATAAGATCTATATTAGTTATAGTTTATTCTAAAAGGCGTATAATAATTCTAAGACCCCTTTAGTAGGTAAGTCTTCTTTACTTGTTTTTACCTTTTAGATAGGTACGTCTTTATTTTATTCTTTTATACTTATTTTTACTCCTCTTACTAAAACTAACTTATAATAGAACCTCCTAATTATATAAAAGTTTATTCTTATATACGCTAATCTATAAGCCTAAAGTCCTTCTAGTAGATATAACTTAATTATAACTTACGTATAAGTTAGTTAGTAAAGGCAGTAAGACTACTATCTCTATATAGAAACGCCTAGTTAATCTATCTCTATAGGCTACGTATAATAGTAATAGGGATAAGTATCTAATATTACTAACATCATCACATTTAAGAATAGTAATTAACACATACTTTATATAGTAAATAACGTTCTATTAGAATTATAATAGTAAATATCTATATATATAGGAGGCGTTATAGGATTTTTAGTATTAGACCTCGTACGAATTCTAGTAAGTCGATTGTTTATTTAGGCGGGAGATAATTTCTATTATACAGTAGAAAGGTGTAAATCTTCTAGAAGATTTTAAAGGGACTATAGTAGAATAATTAGTTAAATACATATAAATGTTATAAGAGTAAAAGTTGTAAGTGTCTAAATAGTAATTTAGTATAGTTACTAGTATATTTGTACGTATAGTTACTGTACTTAGTTAGCCGGATTCTAACCTATATAACGGCCGGCCGGCTAGGTATTCTTAGTTACTAGACCTATAAGAAATATATTACTATCTATCTAACCCCCTACTATATGTAGCTAGTTATTACGCATATAGTTATTCTAATAGTCTATAAATTATACCCTAAACTAGTTATAGTCTTACGTAATAGAGTTTTATTAATTCCTTTTTTAAATTGTTTCTCTAGTTATCTATTAGTATTTTAAAGGGTACTTTATATATTATATTTAGCTATGTGTTTATTTAGGCTGCATAAAAAAGTCTAACTATCTCTACTAAGCTCTTATAATATTATAAGCCTTATTATAAAGTAGAACCCGCCTCTAGGCACTATTAAGAAAGGAGTAGGACTATTACCTATAAGGATATAAGGGAAAATAACTAGGAAAACTACACCTACCTTATATAGTTGTGAGAGGCTATAAACTATCTTAATTAATAGATAAAGTAATTTATAGACCTAACCTGTAAGAAATATTTAAAAAGAAAGAAGATTTATAAAGGTATTTATAAAGAAAAAAAAAGAAAGAATTTATACTCTCTAGAAGCTATAGAATAAAATATTATAGTAATAACTATAACGTATATGCATAGTGAGCTGCGCATCATAGTGAGCTGCGCACTCCCTTATTGTACCTTTAAGGCCACTTTTTTATCTATTTTTTAAAAAACGAAACCTTAACTAAAAATAGTATAGTCTTCTCTTTTAGATTACGATAAGAGTTATATTATAAGGAAAAATAGTTTTTAAATTCTATAGACCTTATAATACCTTAAATCCTTATCTACCCCTTCTGATAAGGGTTATAGTAAAGATTACCTTATATAGTAGACAATATTTTCTATACTATTTTCTCTTATAAATTAACTCTTATCGTAGCTTAATGTAAAAGACTATTTTATTTTTAGTTAAGATTTCGTTTTCTAAAAAATAGGTAAAAAAGTGGCCTTAAAGGTACGATAAGGGAGTGCGCAGCTCACTATAATGCGCAGCTCACTATATATATACGTTATATATTTTCTTTTAATAAGTAACTACTAGTAATAATAATAGTAGTAATAGTTAAGATAATAATAATAAAGGGGTGTTAATTTCCCCTCTTCTACTCCTCCTACTCTTATAGTAGCCGTACTAGAGGGTTTTTATCTACCTATATCTTCCTCCCTTAGTTCCTAGCGTTCCAGCCCTTTTATAGGTAGCTAGATATCCTACCCTATTATAGTATAAGACTAGCTTAAAAGCTTCTTATTAGACCTTTACCTTAAGGTATAGATTACTAAGTATACCCTTAATAACCTTAAGCGCCTAACCTTTTAAGACTAACTATAGGTACCTAGAGTGGAGGGAGCTAATAAGCTACTAAATAAACTTTAGAACTTAATTATCTAAGGCTACTATAACTTTAAACTAATAGGTTACCTAAAGAGGAATAATACTCTAGAGATTATATTTAGGAAGTTCTTTTAGCTAAGATAGTCTTATAACGTAAGAAGATTTTATAGGAATTATAACGTCTATAGAGGAATATATATTTAGTAGTAAGTAAAGAGGGGGCTTTTTAAGCCTCTTCTAATACCCCTTAAGCTAAAAAGTAAACTATTAATAGACTTTCTAACTAACTTTCCCTTAGTAAAAGAAATAAAAGCTAAATATATATAGGAAATAGTAAATAGACTAGATAAGTTTATAATACTAAAAGAGATAACTATAATAGAAGTAAAAGTATATACTTAGTAGTTTATTACTAGCTACTACTAATTCTATAATATACTAAAATCTATAGTAAGTAATAAAGGAATAAACTAAATAAGCTACTTTTAGAAATAGTTTTATAAACTTATAGGGGTAAAGTAGCTTCTTAGTACTACCTATTATCCTTAGACTAATAGTAGTATAGAAAGATTTAACTAAGAGATCTAAGTAATACTTAGGGCTTATATATACTATATATAAGAAGATTAAGAGAAGCTACTACTTAGTATATAGCTAGTAATTAATAATAGGGTTACTAGTAACGTAGTTTATAAGTAAACGGGTTATATAAGTAAATAGGTTACTTTTGTTAAATGTAGCGGAATTACACGGAATGTTATGGAGAAACCACAGAGAATTCGCTATAGGCTTACTAAAGGATTGCCCTACTTTAGGGGTGAAATAGACTAATTAAAGGGCTAGAATTACGTTAGGATTCTCTATCTTAGATACTAGTAGAAATAGGGGTTAGAAGGGGTTTCCTAGCTACATATTATAAATATATATACATTATTATATTAAATATACTTAATATATATATATTATACTTCTTATGATTTAATAATTAGAAGTCTAATACACGCGTCTATAATACTAAGAAGCGCCTAATATACTAGAAATAACTACCTATAAGAACCTTAGCGACTATAAAGTAATTACTCTCTAATTAAGAAACAACTAGACTATATAGATTAACTATATCTAATTAAAGGCGAAACGCCTAGATATATAGGAATACGTTAACCTAGAGGTCTCTCTAGAGAAACACCTACCTTTTATAAAGCTTCTTATAAAGCTAACGTAACTAAGCGTCTCTTCATATCCCTATATATTAATATAAAGTAAGCTTACAAATTAGTAAGTAATTACTATAAGTATAGTAAAAAGCTTATCGTTAGAGGTATTAGCTACGTACTATAATATAGATATAAACACTTTAGTAGCTATACTAGATAAGACTATTTATAATACTAAGACTATAAGCCTACTAAGTAAGCTTAACGTAAAGGACCTTATAAATCTAAACGGTTTACTAATATACTACTAAAAAGAAATAAGAGACTATACTACTTAGTAAAAGGATATTAACGACTTTATAAACGCCTTAAAGTAGTCTATATTAAAGGACTTATATAAAATATACTATAACTTAGATAAAACCTTAGTAGATTAAATAGATATGTTAAATGTAGCTGTTAGTCTTAATAAGTTAACTAACGTTAAGTACGCGTAAAGCCTTTATAGTAAAGTAATTATAAAAGCTTAGTAAAAGCGACTATTAATAAAGAAAGAGACCTATAAATAGCTAGATAAATAGAATATTATATATAGTAAGGTCTACTAAGTAGAGATTATTTTATACTAATAACTAGATATATAGTTTATAGACTTTATAAAGTACCTCTAAAATAGTATACTTAGTTTATAGGTTAACGTACTAGAATTATCCTACGCGCTAGGGGGTAGTATAAACGACATTAAATAATAAAGAGTATACTATATAGCCCTCTAGAAGCTAGATAACCTTAGTAATTACTTACTAGCCTATAGCTATATTAGCTATAAGGCCTTTAGCCTAATAATACTAAAGGAAGAAACCTAGCTACCTTATAGTAAATATATAGTAAAAGACTATAAGAATAATAAACGATATTACTATTAATTTAGTAGTATAGACTAACTAAGATACCTTATATATAACTACTTATATATACTATACTATTACTACTACGTTAATCTAAAACTATAGCTAGTAGACTAGTTAAACTATATAGGCTGTTAGTAAGAGGTTAATAACTATATTATAAAAGACCTAAAGCTTACTAAGTAAATCTATAGAATAAAAGTAAAAAAGAACTAACTATATAGTAGATATAAAGTAAGGTTTAAATTAGCTACATTTTATATAGCTAATACTAACTATATACTAAAAGAGTTAGCCTTACTAGATTTAGGTACTACTAATTACGTGTTTAACTATCTATTATAGTTTATTATACTTATAGGAGTACTACTAGGGGACTATCTTTAGGTAGGTACTACCTTAGTAGTAATTAAGGGATATAGTACTACTAAATTTATAGTAAAAGGAGCTAACAGCTTACTAATAAGAATCTATATAAAGAATATAATATACTATAGCTTATTTATAGCGTCTCTTATTTTATTTATAAGACTCTATTAATAAGGTATATAGTAGAATACTAGCTTAGGTAATAACTACTTATAGTAGGCTAACTATAGCCTTATTAGCTATATTAAGGAGAGGAATAACTAATAAGTGCTTAATTACTATAAGCCTTATAGGTAGAGTAAAGTAGAAAAAGGTGCCTTTATAGCCTACGTTTATACTAATAATTTACTACCTACCCTATAAGTAAGAAATAAATACACTACGTTAATAAGGTAACACTTACTTTATAGTAATATAGTAATATAGTATAGAAGACTAGGCTACCTAGGTGTTAATGCTTTATAAAGAATTATAAATACTATATAGGGGGTGTAGGTTACTAACTTTAACTAGATTACTATATTAGACTATAAAGCGTGTAGGCTAAGTAAGATAAAATAGTAAATCTACTACTAGCCTTATAAATCTATTACTAATATATTACTAGGTAACTACTTTACTCTTAACTTTTATAACTTTAACTAAGGCTATATAGGCTATTAATTAGTAATAGTTATATTAGACTATATAATAGGCCTTACGTAGGACTTCTATTTATATACCTACTACTAAGACGTAGTAATACCTACTATATTAGGTTTCTTAGCCTTACTAAAAACGAAGTATTAAATAACTCTAAAAGTTATTAAGGCTAATAGAGAGATAATATACTATAAGCGCCTTATAGAATAGCTATTTACTTATAGAGTGTCTATTAAAGTATTAGCGCTAAATACTTAGGTGTAGAATAAAGCTACTAAGTAAGTAGCTATAGTTATTAAGTAAAAGGTATATTATATATAAATTAGTGTGTAACTACCTAAGATCCTATAGCTAGAAATTATAACTATAGCTATATATCTCTATAATTAAACTCTATTAGTAGCTTAGGGGTAGAAATCTCTATACTAACTCTTTAATTTATACTTTATAATTAGAGAAGATAGTAACTTATTACTAATAGTAAAGCTAGACCTCTCCTACCTATAGGTATATAGCTACTATATCTATACTATAACTAGAGACGTATAGTTAGTCTGTAGCTATTACTAAAGGCTTACTATACACATATAGATTAGGTTTCTTATAGGATATACCTTAAGTAACTTATTCTATATATAGCACCTAGCTAAAAACAAGGTTTTTACTATATAAGACGTTATATTTAATAAAAAGAAGACATTTAACAGCTTTATAAAAGGCCTTTTTAACGAAATATAAAAGCTTAACCTTTTAGCGATTTAGTAGTAAATAGAGTAGCTAATTATAGTAAGTAAATAAACCTTAAACTATAAAGAGGCTAATAAGGAAGTAGATAAAATTATTAAGTATACTAAATCTACTTTACTAACTACTTTATAAGTAATTACTTATAAACTATTAGAATTTCTATATAAGTAGGCGAAATTTACTTTATTTCCTATACTACTATAGTTACTACCTACGTTATTCTTTTTTATAATTATAAAGCTTAACGTAGGGGGTAGTAAATCCTATAAATCTAATATAAATATTAATAAAACTATAGAATACCTATATAATAGCGGTTATCTAAGGCTAAAGGATAAATCCCTAGAGGTAACCTTTCTTATAGGCACTATTCTATAGTAAAAGGTTAGTAACTATATAATAGGTAGCTTATAGGTGTCTATAACGTTTAGCCTACTATAAAGTAAACCTATAAGTAAAGATAGCCCTCTTTAGCTAATATACACTTTTAGCTACTATATAGAAATACTTAGACCTAAGGAATTACTTTTAGGCTAGATATATAAAGACGTAACTAGGGGATTAGTTCTAGCGTGTAATAAACTCTATATAATAGCTGCTTATTCTAAGGGATTAATATTAGATAGCTAGCGTAAGGCTATTACTAAGTAATTACTCTTAGTGTAAAATAGGGGCCCTAAGGGATTAGTCTTAGGGACTAACTAACACAGTCGAAATAGGTAATAGATCGGTTAACTACCCTAAGCTAGAGCTACAGCTGGTAGTGCCAGGCCTTATAGGCTGGCGCTAGGTAGAGCCGCTATAGAATAACTATAGGCCGGCCGACCGGTGGATCACAGCATCTCCAGTAGGATCTACAGCTAGGCTAGGTAATCTCTAATAGCTACTTTATCCTATAATAAGTGCCCCCCTAGAATAAAATAATCGTTATATAGTAATTATTTATAGAAAATAGGAAAAAAAAAGAAACGTAATAGCGTTATAAAGTAACGTAGCGTAAAGGTAAAGTAAAGCGAAAGTAAGTAAAAGTAAGGAAACTAAACGATAGTTATAGATAAAGTAAATATCTATAAAACAGAATAATAGTAAAAGTAACTAATCTAACTATGTATTTTAGGCTTCTATAGGGCTGTTCTAGCTGTTATAGAAAGGGTATACCTAAGTAGTAGTTAATAGTTATTATTATAGTTACTATTATTACTATATTTATTAGAATATCTATTAGTATACCTATCTCTATAGTTATTAAAGTCTAGCTAGGAATACAGCTAGGAATATAGCTAGAAATACAGCTAGAAATATAGCTAGGAATATAGCTAGGAATATAGCTAAGAATATAGCTAGGAATTCAGCTAGTACGCAAGCTAGCTAAGTATATATACAGGTTAGCCGTACAATTAAGTAGCTATATAATTATCTACTAGTAATTAAGTAGCTATATAATAGTCTACTAGTAAGCTAGCTAGCTAGGCGTATAGATATTTAGCTAGCTAGTTAGCTAACTATTAATACGTAGGCTAGCTAGGTATATATATAGGCTAGCTATATAATTAAGTAGCTATATAATAGTCTACTAGTAAGCTAGCTAGCTAGCTAACTATTAGATATTTAGTTAGCTAGCTAGCTAGCTATTAATATACTAGCTAGCTAGGTATATATATAGGCTAGCTATATAATTAAGTAGCTATTAGCTAGGCTAGCTAGACTAATAATATAAGCGCTTTAGTAAAGGTAGTCCCTAAAGCAGTAGGTATTAGTAGTAGTAGTAACGTATATTTTAGTAGTAGTTATGCTTAGGCTTTATCCTTAGCGTTATTACTTAACTCTATTCTTATATGTAAAGCCTTAATAGCTAAGTTAAACTTTACAGCTAAGAAAAAGCTAGGTAGGACTAGTAATATATATTATTCTATTATAGGTAGGCTAGCTAAAGGTTCTTAGCGGCTATAATATATATCTTTATAGGCTAGCTAGGCTAGCTAGGCTAGCTAGTAGTCTAGTTATTACTTAAGGTAGTGGAAAAGGGCGTTTTATAACGTAAAGTCTTAACGGCAAAGTCAGTAGTAATAGGTATAGTTATTTGCATATACGTAGTAGAATAACGTAGATTTTAAGGGAAATCTAACACTATACTTCCGGTAGGGCTTTAGCTAGTAACTCTATTACTATTATCTCTTAAGTACCTTAATTAATAGCAGCTCTAGTAGCGCTAGATTTAACAGTATAATAGGTAAAAAAGAGTATAAAGAAGGGTAGTAAACGTAAGGTTATTAAAAGTAAGGGTGTTAGCTAGAGGGATGTTAGCTCTAGCTAGGCTAGCGGAGGTTATTACGGCGTAGGCTATAGGTAAATAACTCTACTAGTAGGCGTATATTAGTAGCTAGGCTAGTAAAGAAAATATAGGCTTCTAATTAGTTACTAAAGATAACTAATTAAATAGGTCTTTAGTAATTAGCGTATTTACCTCTTATTGTGAATATTAACGGTAGTAGAGGGTTAATATCCTATAGTATTGTAACGTAGGTTATACTACCACTTAACACAGTCGAAATAGGTAATAGATCGGTTAACTACCCTAAGCTAGAGCTACAGCTAGCAGTGCTAGGCCTTATAGGCTGGCGCCAGGTGGAGCCGCTACGGAATAACTATAGGCCGGCCGACCGGTAGATCACGGCATCTCCGGTAGGATCCACAGCCAGGCCGGGTAATCTCTAATAGCCACTTTATCCTGTAACACTAACTGTAGAAGGGTTTCTAGACTTTATAGGCCTTTAGGTACGTATTAGAAGTTACTACACCTTCTACTAATCTATAGGTAGTTATAAAACTACTTATATTAATAATAATTTAAAGATGCTAAAAAGGTATACCTATATAGCTATAAGATATTAAACTTATAGGTAATAGTACTATAAAGTAATACTACTAGCTACTAAGTGCTTAGCTATTACTAGGTATATACCTATAAGCTAGATAAGTACAGCCGGTTAATAAAGTTTAAAGTAAGACTAGTAATATATAGTAACTAGTAGGTAAAAGATCTATAAAATACTTATACTACTACGCTAGTAGGTATATTATTTAAAATACTTATAGTAATAGCTACTTACTTTAATCTAGAATTACTTTAATATAACGTAGTAAATATATTTATTTATATATCTATTAATAAGATAATATTTATAGAAATACTACTAGGCTACTATATTATAGGCTAGGTTCTCTAGCTTTAGAAAGCACTATATAGACTACACTAGTTACCTTTTCTTTAGTAAAGGCACCTTAAATTTAGCCTTCTTAAATAGGGTTTTTATAAAGTAGTTAGTAAGTCTTATTACTAAAAGAAAGACTATATTATCTTCTTCTTTTATATAGATAACTATATACTTACGTTTTATTATAAAGATAAAGTAAAAGCCTATAATAAGATAGTAGCCTTTTACTAATAATACTACTTTAAAGGAGGAGATCTACTATAATAGTTCTTTAGTATTAAAGTAATACGTAACTAGGCTACCTATTACCTATAGTTATTTTAGGTAGTATACTATAATAAAGTTACTAAGTTACTACTAAAAGGAAGTAAATTTAATAAGACCTCCCCTATAGTAAAAGAAGAGCTAATACCTAGTAAATATCTAGCCTTACTATAAGAGGTTAACTAATATTAATAAAAAGTAGGAATAATACTATACGTATTAGTAATAATTTGCCTAGATGTTACCTTTACAGCTAGCTGTCTTACGCGATTTGACTATAACCTAGATAAATCCTATTAAGAGGTAGTAAATTATATACTAAGTTATCTCTATATAATAAGATATCTCTACCTTAAATATTGAGTAAATCTAGGAAGTAAAGATAACGTAATAGAGGTTACTTCTAACGCCTTATTTACTAATAACTCTTTAGACTATTATAGTTTTTAGGCGTTTACTATAAAGCTATTTAGTAGGTTAATTTCTTAGTAAGTAAATAAGTAATTAACTATAACTACGTTAACTACTAAGGTAGAGTTACTTACTTTTTCCTCTATAGTAAAAGAAGTAATCTTTATAAGCTAACTAATTACTACGTTAGATATCTAACTTCCTTATTTATAAGGAGAGTAATTAAAGCTTTTAGAGCGCCCTATTACTAATTAATTACTAACTATTTATATTAGCTATAATAATTTATAAATAATTAGCCTTATTACTAAGGAACTTATATAGTTATAAATAAAGCTTTACTATATAGATATATATAACTACTAGCTTTAGTAAGAGGTTACTAAAGGGTGTATTACTATAGAATACTAGCTATTAGCTAAGATAATAGCTAACAGGCTTACTAAGGCTTTAGCTGCTTCTTAATTTACTACCTTTATTTCTTAGCTAAATATACGTAACTAACGCGTATTACTAAAGGTAAATAGAGAGTAAAAGCTAGCTATAGATAAGGTAAAGTTATACTAAATAATAGAAATAGATAGTGTGTAGGATATTAAGGGTTAGCCTACTATATATAAGGAAACAGAAATTTAGTGTAGTCCCTTTAGTATATAATCGCTAGGATAGTGCTAAGGGGGTGTATTAAATATAGCGGAATTATATAGAATGTTATAGAGAAACTATAGAGAATTTGCTATAGGCTTACTAAAGGATCGCCCTACTTTAGGGGTAAAATAGACTAATTAAAGGGCTAGAATTACGTTAGGATTCCCTATCTTAGACACTAGTAGAAATAGGGGTTAGAAGGGGTTTCCTAGCTACACATTACAAATATATATATATTATTACATTAAATATACTTAATATATATATATTACACTTTATACGATTTAATAACTTTTTTCTTCTTATATATATGTTACCTTTATTTCCCTTTTTCTCTACTAATAACTATAGTCTAATAATTAACTAAAAGTAATTTAGTTCTAGCGCTTAATACGCTTATATCTAACCCTAACCTAAAATTAAGTATATAAGAGGCTATATCTTACTATAAGGTGTTTTATATAACCCTCTAATAATAATACTATAGCTAATCTACTAGACGTAATATCTAACTACCCTACTAGAAATTAACCTTATATAAAGAGGAGACTATTATCTAATATATTATTAACCTAGATTTATAAGCATTTTCGCTACGCCTAAGTGCTATTTAAGAAATAGCTAATTAACTGCTTTCTAACTATAGCGTGTAACGCGTTAGAATAAATTAGGCCTTAAACTTTATATAATAATAACCTAAGCTTTAGATACGTTTTAATTAAAGAATTAACTATTAGAGAGCCCTTTATAAAGATCTAAATATATATTATATATAGTTTTCCTTTATATAAAATATAATTATAAAGTATAAAATAAATAATACTAATATCTATAACTTCAATATAACTAGGTTTATAATAGGTAAGATATCCTTTAAAATAGTTATTATAGCCTCTAAATAATATAGTAAGCTAAAAGGAGTATAATAAGGGAATTAAGAATAAGTTATAGTAATCTAAAGTATTAGGTTATATAGCTATTCTATCTTACTCTATATTATTTTTATAAGTAAGGTCTATTTTAACTTCTAAATATATAATAGCTTCCTCCTACCTAACTAAGTAAGTATACTTATAGAAAACAGTTAGATAATAAATAAGAAAGGTATAAAATAGGTAAAATACTTTAATTTCTATATAAGGAGTTATATAAAGGGTGTTTACTACCTCTTTATCTTTAATAGCTATAAAAGCTACTATTCTATTAACTTTAAGCTATATTATAAGAAGAAGAATATTATTATACTTTATATACCTACTTATTTATTATATAAGCTTTAGCCTTTTAATATTAGGTGCTTTAGTCCTTTAAAATACTTATATAGTAAGGAAATTAAGAAGGTAATATAGATATAGATTTTATATATTATAAAGGATAATTTCTTTTTTACCTTTAAAGTAGTATTCTTTACCTTAATAGGTAAAGATAACGTATAAGTTAGGTTTAAAAAGGTAGGCCTTATACCTTTTAACCCTAAAGTAGTTATTTCCTACCTAAATTTTAAGCTAAAGACGCCTATACTATTAGGCTTACCTCTAAATAGTAATAACTTTTAGAACCTAAAGACACTAACTATAGTAAGAGAGGGTATATAAAGTACTTCCTCTCTTAAAAAGAAGATCTAAGTATATTAAGGTAGCTTACTAATACCTTTATATAACGTAGTTAACCTATAGGTAAAAGGTATTAGTAAGTTAGCCTATAGGGTTACTATTCTTAAGTCTAAGAACTATAGGCTTTATATATAGATAGAGGTATTAAGTAAGTATTAGAAAGTAAAAAAGACCTAACTACATCTTAAAGGGTTACTTAATACTACTAAAGTAGAGGCACTATAAGTAGAAAAGGATAGCGTTAATACTAAAGGGGAGAATAACTATTAGAAGGAGGGTTATATAAAAGGTACTAAACTATATATATAATAGTATAGTAATTATAAAAAGACTAGATATAATGTATAAACCTATAACGTAGTTTAGAATAGTAATAAGGAAGAGGATAATAAGTAGTTTTAATTAATTTTATATATTAACGTATATAATAAGTAAGTAAAATAGATAAGTAAGTAAAACACTAGACTACTACTATATTATAAATATAACCCCTTAGTAATAATAAAAAGACTAAATTAATTTAGACTACTTAGAATCCTCTTCCTTAGACATTTCTTTATTAAAATTATACGTTTATGCATTATGTCTAGTGTTTCTATAGATACTATACCTCTTTTACCCTATTTCTATCCTTAGCTTATAACTACTACTCTAACGTGTTTCCTCTTATACTTAGGCTATTACCTCTCTCTATAACTTTATATCCTATACCTTAGCTATAGTAAGACTTCCTCCTCTCTATAGATAAGTTTTCTTAGTCTTTTTACGTTAGTTAAGTGTAGTATTCTCCTTTTAAAGGGCTTTATTTTTAGCTTTTAATATTATATTCTTATAAGTAATTCCTAATACTTCTTTCAGAATATACTTAGTAGCTATATATCTATATATTAGGTAGCTATTTAGATAATTAAGAAACTAATCCTTAAGTAGAGTTCCTTAAGAACTTAACTCCCTAGTAGTATATAGTGTCTAGGAAGTCTAAGCTATTAGTATTATTATATAAGAGATTTCGCTTTAGGCGTTAGTAAGGGTAAAGATAAATAGTAGGTATTAGTATATTAATAGAATTTAACTTAACCTTCTAGCTAGCTTATTTAGCTAGAAGCCTTTTATATAGTATAAGCCTAGGTTTCACTAAGGGCTCGCTAACTAATCGCTAATATCTAGCTTCTAATATTCCCTAGCATCCTGCTATTAACCTAAGGGACTAAATTTATTATAATTACCTCCCTCCTTTATAGCCTTAGTCCCTAAGGCCTTATGCCTTATTTATTAATTAATTAATTAATTATATATATTTAGAGATATTAAAGACCTTCTTATTACTAGCTATTTAGTAGGTTCTCGCTAAGAATTAGTTAGCTATTATTAGTTAAGTAATAGGTTCTTTATTAGGCG
Organism: Colletotrichum cereale; assembly: GCA_034509685.1. Lineage (NCBI taxonomy): Eukaryota > Fungi > Ascomycota > Sordariomycetes > Glomerellales > Glomerellaceae > Colletotrichum > Colletotrichum cereale. The sequence goes on from JASUDE010000206.1 coordinate 31,651, forward strand.
TTAATATCCCTTATTGCTAGCTATTTAGTAGGTTCTAAGGTGTTATTAACCCTCTTCTACTTGTTAGTAGGATTAGGTGTTTTAACCTCTTTACTATTTAAAGCGGCTTTACTAATTAGTAGCTTCCTTAGTTAATTAGAGGTATCTCTAGTTAATTAGAGGGTTTTATTATTAGGCGTTTATCCCTTATTACTAGCTATTTAGTAGGTTCTTACTAATTATTTAGTAACTAGTACTTATCTAATAAATCTACTCTAACTATTAGTACTTATATTCTTATACTTATAGCACTTATAATAGTAAGGCCTTAATACTTTATATAACAGACTACCTCTATATAGCCTTTCTTATTATAGTATAAACACGTTACCTTACTATAGTAATCTTTCTTCTTATAGCCTTACTTACTATATTTCTTATAAAGGAAAAAGTTAACTTAGAGCCTTTTTACTACTAGTTCTTTAGTAAATAATTACTAATTACTTAGTATTTCTAACTAACTTCTAAAATCCTCTTAATCTCTTTAGAGCTTCTATAAGTACTCTACCGCTAGGGCTATATTTCTTAAACGCTATATACTATACTTCTACTAGACTAATACTCTCTAAAGTTATAGTTATAAATAGGAAAAAAAAATAAAAGCCTATAATTAACTTTCCTTATAGTCCTTAGTACTAAAGGCTTAGTATATTACTAACTATTTAGTAAAAACCGTAATAGTAACTAGCTAGGCTACTACTAAGTATTATAAAGCTAACTATAAAGGCGTCTCTCTTATAACTCTAGGTTAATATGTAATTAGTAAATAAACGCTTTAAATAACGCCTATAGGCTTTAGTTATAGCCTATTATATCTACTATAAACTAATAGTTTCTCTACTAAGTCTAAAGGGTATAAGTTACCTTTATAAAAGCCTATTCTATATAGTAGTCTTCTATTACTACTAGATAAAGCTAGTTACTAGCCTATATAGCCGCTAGCTAGTTAAATACCTACTCTAGCATACTTTCTTTAAGTAAGATTCTATATATATATACTAAAGGTTATTTATATTACTTAGTTAGTAAACAGTTAGTAAGAAGCTAAAGAATTATTACATTCTAGCTCTAAATTATCTATATTAGCTTTACTATTAATAGGTTAGATAAGGTTAAGTTAGCTAATAATAAAAATAGTTTTATAGATATAATAGTTTGCTAAGTAGTTACTAATAAGCGTATTAATTGTTAATTGTCTATCTTTAGCCTTGCCTCCTCTAGGAGGTTAAAGTTAAATAATTATAAGAGATTTTACTATAGGCGTTAGTAAGGGTAAAAATAGATAGTAGGTATTAGTATATTAATAGAATTTAACTTAACCTTCTAGCTAGCTTGTTTAGCTAGAAGCCTTTTATATAGTATAAGCCTAGGTTTTACTAAGGGCTTACTAACTAATTGCTAATATCTAGCTTCTGATATTCCCTAGCATCCCGCTATTAACCTAAGGGACTAAATCTATTACATATTAGGAGAGAACCTAGAGGTAAAGGAGTGTATAACTTAATATCTAGCTTAGATAGTACACTTTCTATACTTAAAGGGATAAGTCTTACCCCTTTAAAACCCCCTTAGATGTTTTTTTCTATAAGAGCTTATTAGAAGGTATTATAAAATACTAAAAAGAAGTTATCCTTTATAATATAGGTATTACCCTATTATATCTTATCCTTAATTCTTTAACTATACGCTATTTTTAAAGGCCTAAAACACCTTATATCTAAGGGTTAAATAGATAAAAAGAATAAGGTAGTATATAGAGAGTAATAATATTATTTAACTTATAAAATAGCCTAAAGACTATAAAGTAGTAACTTTTATATCTATTAATAATAAGGAGGTAATATTTCCCCTTTATATATAACTTTAAATACTAATTAAAGTATTAGACTTAATTTAGGCTTCTTTTATTATTATCTATCTATTTTTAGACGTTATAATAACTTAGTTAGGTAGAAGACTAGATTTAGTATACTATATAGAGAGGAGTTTTTACTTATAATAATAATATATAGTAGGACGCTATAGCTAGACAAACTAATAGCCTAAATAACTATAACTTATTCTTAATTACTAGGCTGTATTATTTTTATATTTAAACGTCTTTTAGAGCTTATAATAACTATTCTAAATATAATTTAGCCTATTATAAAGCTAGTCTTATTAAAGTTATAAATATCTAACTTTATAATACTATATTTTATAATTATATTTACTATAAGATAAAATATACGTTTATTACGTTAGGATCTTTATATTTAGCTCTCTTATAGTTATATTTATAAAAGAAACGTATTTAAAGCTATAGTAATTATTTAATAAAGTTTAAGGCTTAGTGCTTACTAACTAGTAGTATCTTATAGTTAGTAAGTAGCTAATTAGCTATTTCTTTAATACTACTAAGCTAAGGAGGAAATAATTAGGTATCTAGGTTAAGAATATACTTAACTATACTGTTACGTTAGGAGGGTATACTGTTAAGTTGCATGCCTAAGGTTAAATAAGGGACGTTATAGGTCTAAGCTACCTCTTAAATGCTCTTTACTTAGCCTTTTTAAATAGCTTAAACGGCAAGATTTAATTAAGCCTCTTTGTTTTGTACAGACATTGTTGTAGCGGTTAGGAGACGCGTCGAAATGATGTAGGTAGCAGATTTGTGGTTTGGTGGCCAGCTCGCTTGTCTGGCCAGCTCGCTTATCATGTACGTTATAGTTATATAAGGAATAGTTTAGTCTAGTTCTGTCTACTATTCCTTCTCTCTCTAAGTAAGTAATTTCTATAGTAATAATCTAACTATTATACTCTCTTTACTTCCTATATATCCTTATATCTATATTATAACTCTACCCCTTTATATCTTATATTCTTACTTCTATAAGATATATCTTTATATAAGGTTATATAATATACCTATAACGTACATACATAGTGAGTCGGACAACATAGTGAGTCGGACACTTCCTTATTGTACCTTAAAGGGCACTTTTTTACCTATTTATTAAAAATCTAGTTCTTATCTAAAATAGATATAACTTTCTATATAGGTATAGATAAGAGTTAGAAGAAGGTGAAAAATACGCTAGAAATTATTGTTATACCCTAACCCTCTCTTTTACTTAACCTATCTTATTAAAGTAGACAATAAGACTTCTAAGTGTTAGGGTAGGATAATAATTTCTAGGGAATTTTTATCCTCTTTCTAACTCTTATCTATATATATATATATAAAGTTATATTTGTTTTAGATAAGAATTGGATTTTTAATAAATAGGTAAAAAAGTGCCCTTTAAGGTACAATAAGGAAGTGTCCGACTCACTATGTTGTCCGACTCACTATGCATGTACGTTATAGTAAGTTAACTTAATATTATATAGCTAACTAAGTAGATTATAGTTACAGCCTATACACTAAGCTCTAGGTTGATTCTAATAGCTTAAAGGGCTAGCTGTATACCTAACTCCTTGCTTCTAGATGCCATAATGTGTTTAGAAGAAACGTGTCCATTCGTGTTGAAGCATCATCGGCGCAGTTTTCTGTCTCACTGGCTTGTCTGTCTTACTCGCTTATCATTCACGTTACGCAAAGCGCTCGTTATATCTGTAGGGGTGTATAGCTATAAGGAGACGAGAGGTTTTGTCAGACATACTGCGGCCAAAAGCGACATCAGCATGATATGTTTAAGATCAATCAATCTATGGACCAGTAAGATGGCGAATTGACATAATACCAAGGATCACGAAGTACTGAACGCACTCCCTCAACAAATAAAGGGATAAGGTATAAGGACATTCGTTCCAGACAGATCCACCTTCAACAGCTCTTCGGCAATTGACTTAGGGTACATATCTAAATACCTTCGGTTTCAACCTTGTCCAAGTGTTCAATAAAATCCCTTCAACATTCAAGTTCTGTTAAGAGAAAAAATATGGCTATGATAACGTTTGTTCCTCAACAATAAAAGCCGCATTCCTATCGCACTCGGCCTCGGCGATGAGAATCCCCTGGTCCCGCGAGAACATGTCAATGAGCGAAATGTAGCACCCCATAATCTTATGCACATCCTGCATGCCGTACAGAGACGACTGCAGCTTGAAGGTGAGCAGCGGGGTCTTGGTAGGGTCGTCCCTCATCTCCAATGTGACGTCGTACGGGGTGCCCATCCGCGACGCTAGGACGCCCGCCATGTGCGCCTCGCCGATGCAGCCGCTCTCGGCCTGGCCCTGCTTATAATCGAAGACGGCCTGCAGAAAGTCGTGCGGCCTAGTAGCGTCGACGCCTAGACTGTCAAGGACAACGTGCATCGGCACCCGCGATCGCTGGATGGCGGCGCGCATATGCTCCTTGGTCCGGGAGAGGGCTGATGCAAAGGTGTCGCCGGCGGCGTGGTGCAAACGCAGCGGCAGCGTGTTCACAAAGAGGCCCATGGTAGAGAGGTCATCAAGGTCGGACCGGTTGGCGTCAGGTACACCGACGACCATGTCGGTCCTACCGGTGAGACACGACAACAGCACGTAGTATGACGCGAGGTAAAACTGCATCGGGGTGGTCTTTGACTTGGGGCAGAGGTCGCGGATGCGGGATGCGATGGTCGAGCTTACGCGCGCGTTGAGGGTTTGCTGCTCCCACGTCGGCGCTGGCTTGGGGTTTCTGGAGGCCGAGTCTGGCGATAGAGACAAGACGGGCAGCGACTCCGGGGGGGAGCTATACAAAGACTTCCAGTAGGCCAGGTCCGCAGCCATACCGCCCGTCTCGTAGGCTGTTCGCTGTCGGGCGGCGAACTCGGCGTACTGGGGGGCGGGCCGTAGGTCTTTGCCGTCGTATATCTGCGACAGCTCGACGAAGAAGCGCTCGTAGGTCCAGCCGTCGCAGACCAGCGGGTTGTAGGCGATGATGACCATGTGCTCGGTTGGGGCCCAGTAAAAGTCGATCAGCTTAAGTGTTTCTCCCGCCGCAAGATTGTACCTCTGACGGTCGACATCCTGGAAGCCCTGCTCGGCGGCAGCTCTATCATGGACGGGAATGGCCTCAAACCTGATGCTGGGCCCCTCCATGATGATCTGCACGGCCTCTCCCGAGTCGGGAAAGCGGGTCTGGAATATCTTGTGGCGCTTCAGAACGGCGTGGAAGGCCTGGGTGAGGCGGCCTAGATCTATATAGCCTTTCATATACATGCCAAGCGTTGAGTTGAATATTGTCGGATCGGACGACTGTCTTTGTAGCTTCCAAGAGTGCTCCTGGTTTAGGGACATGAATGACTTGCGCTCGAACGACAATATAGGGTCGAGTTCCTTGCTGGGAGTGTCTGAGAGAGGCAGAAATGTTGCAGAAGTAGATGAGGCCTTGTTGTCTGACGGAGACGAAGGCGCCAAATCAGTGATGCTACTTTGTGAAGTAGCTGGCTCTGCCAGCCCTGAGCTGTGGACCAACGGTATAGCGCTGGGGGATAGTCGTTCGGCAGCTTCCTCGGCCAGGTTGTTAATAGAGGCTCCGCCTAGGATCTTGAGCAAGGGCAGCTCAAGGTTGAGATTCTTGGAGAACCTAAGAGCGCGGTAACCATCAGAAAGTGCTGCTTTACATCGAAATCGTTTATCTAAGAGGGGGGCGTACCAGCTTCCTATTGTGACTGCGCTCAACGAGTCGACACCTTGGTCGATTAGAGGAACATCTGGCTTCACGCCGTCTTCATGGGTTATTTGAAGCGTGGCCCGGAGCTTTTCGGACAACCCGTCTACATCATCAATCATCAGTATAAGTTTTCTCGGCAAATAGAAAACAGTCGGTGTCGCCTTACCTGCAACAACCTGACGGGCCTCGGCCATGGACTCAGCCTTAAGCAGGCGCTCCTTCACAGAGGCCAGAGCTGGACCCCCTACAGCAGCCTTTTCTCGCTTCTCCCTCAGGATGAAGTGGGACAGCCGGGGATCGTCAAAGTGGGAGATAAGGTCTTTATGCTTGGGGTCCATGAACCGCAAGCCGGTCATAAGCTCGACGTCATCACGCTGTATGCAGCACGAACCGGGCCGGCCGACCACGATGGCCTCAGCGAAGAGAGTATGCATCTCATGCTCCGAAAGCTTGTCAAACTTAAAGCTGATGGCCTCAAAATCCTCGGCCCTGTCCTGCTTGACGATGTAGCCCACACCCCAAACGGCGCCAATATCGATAGTCGACCCCGCCAGCCCGCGGGCGCGACGACTCAGGGTGATGGCATGCGTGTACGCGTTGGCTGCGCTGTAGGCGCTCTGGCCTGGGTTGCCGCATACCATGACGAACGAGGAGAACATAACAAAGAACTCTAGACGGTTCTCCCGCTCGTCGAGCCGTTCTTGTAACAGGCGAGCACCAGTAGCTTTAGGTTGCAAGACCATCTCCATCTGGTCAAGTCGCATGTTCTTCAAAAGGGTGTCTTTCAAACTAAATAAGAGCCGGGACGATAAACCGGTTGATTAGAGATGGTGCCATGTTGAAGAAAGCCTCGGAAAGATGCCGACTTACACAAGAGGCCCAAAGGCTACACCGCCAATTGGTGGGAATGACTCTCGAATTTTGGCCAAGACTGTGTCCAGAGAGTGTTCGTTGGCGACGTCCCTGTAGCTTGGGTGGTGAGTGACGGGAGAACAGATTCACAGCCAAGATGGGGTAACTGACATAGGCAGCACCATCACGTTCCCCCCCAGGACTTCCATCTCCTCCAACCATTTACTCTCAATCTGCGGATGTCGGCTGGAAAGCACGACATGCTTGGCACCATGCCCGAGCATCCAGCGACAGATGGAGCGACCAAGGTCTCCGGTGAGACCGATCAACAAGTATGTCTTGTCGTCCGAGAACAGCCTTGTGGAATCCACGGGACGGACCCGCGCCGAGACGACGTCGTGGAGAGTCCAGTCGATGACGGCGGTGTAGTGGACGCGGCGCTGGATCGCGACGAGCTCTTGCGCCGGCATCACGGTCAGGTCGTTTGCCGCCCGAGATAGCGGAAGGGTCCCAGCGGCAGGAGCAGCAAGACACGTCTTAATAGATTCGTTCAGCATCGACTTCGGGGAGGCCCCCGTCTGCCGAGGCCATACCGAGGCGGCCATGGACGTAAGGTGATCTGCCTGGAAAGTCGGACAGCGTTGTGTAATGAAGTGCTTGGACAGGATGTGGCCCACGCCGACAGGGCTCCGGTCGACAATCAAGTTGAAAAAGGCACTGACGTGCCGCGGAAGCTTCCTAGACAGCCCAAGCTGCGTCTCGTTCTCGTGGATTTGTACCCATGACGAGCCCTCACCAGCCATGTCATGATCTTCAGGGGGTCCCGAATGGACCAAGACGAACGTGGCGTGAACCCCTTTGGTCTTGGCTCTTTGGGCGATGCGGCTTGCGTATATACGTGGAGCGCCGTAGATAACTATGTTTGAACCTGGTCTGGCTTCCGTCACCAGGGTCTGCGCCAGAAGATCTGCTGCGACCGCGAGGACTAGGGCTCGGCCATGCGCTTCGGTTTGGCCTGGTAGTTGAGCAATCCGATCAGGGGCGGCATCGACCAAGGAGCCGTTTTCCTCGCAGACAGCAACGACGGCTTGGCCATTGCTTTCGGAGATGCCGTAGACGACGTTGAAGTATCCAAGGTCACCGAGGCGGATAGCTCTTTCGAGGGAATAGAGTACCCGAAGCTTACTGCAGTTTGAGACCTCCTTGGTGACATCTGGTGTGCAGTTGACGTTGGACTGGAGATAGGCGGTTTCCGCGTCCTGGTAGAGGACCACGGGAGTTGTTCTTGGATCCACGTCGTCCAAAACCTCTCTGCGTTCCGAATTTAGACGGCTGTTCAAGGTTCTGTTGGGCTTCAGACGGGCGATGCGAGCACGACCCTGCGAGACATAAATCTCCGGTTCCAACGTCCACAATAGCCCGGCCGCCCGGCCGCCCGACCCCTCCTCGAGCCGGAGCAGGGTTTTTGCAAGATACTCGAGGCCCAGCTTCTCGGCGTCGTCCATGTCTAGGATTTGGATTCCGCACCCGACGCATTCCAACCGCAGGGAACGGAGGAAACCAACGGCCGCCGCCTTGACGGGGTCCAGCCATGCGTCCTCCGTCACCCAGAGCATATGCTCGGCAACATCGCCTAGGACTTTTAGGGCCTGGAACTTGGCCTCATGCATGTCCGAGAACATGGGCTCGTCCAGCTCCGACAGCATTAGGAAAGTAGGCTTGTTATCGCCAGGGTCGAGCCAGGTTGCGCATAGGTCCTCGAGCCGCTTCAGCGTCTTAAAACGACGGCCAAGAAGCATTTCCTGCATCCCCCGAGAGATCCTTGACGACTTTTCTGTTGCGCCACCCACAATAATAATAGTCGGGCTGGAGTCTTTGACAGGAAAAAGCAGCGGCTCGTATAGCCGCGCCACCCTCTCGTCGACCGCGTCGGAGCGGAACACGGACGTGGGGAATATCCAGCCCTCCGGATCCTCATACTTGCTGGCGACGCCCGAGAAGCCCGTCTCCTTGAGGATGCCGTCCCACCTCTCCATAGACACGAACGGCTGCCACACCCTATCGTCGTCGACCCCGACCCACCAGTCTGCGAAGAGACCAAACACGAATCCGACACGACAAGTGCGTGAACAGGTGAGCTCGACGACGACAATTTTCCCGCCGGGCTTGAGCAGCTTCCTTACGTTCTTCATTGTCTCTTCAAGGTTCGGCGTTGCGTGCAAGACGTTGGAGGCGATGATGAGGTCGTACGAATGCGGAGTGAAGCCCTGCTGTTCCGGGCTGCCTCTGACATCAAGAGCACGGAACTCCATCGCGTCCTCGAACTGAGAAAAGGTCTCGCGGGCCTTCTCGAAGAAGCTTGTTGAGATGTCGGTGAAGGTGTAACTATTGAACGACGGAGCCGGGTCTTGCCCTAGAATGTATTTTGTCGCTCCTCCGGTGCCCCCGCCTATCTCCAGAATGTCCATATTCTGATACCGATGCGTAATCGGGGCGAGCATCTCCTGCATGTAGTAGTACGACGGTCCGAATCCGGAGGAACTCCCGTAAAACTCGGTCAGCAGGCCGTCATGGTCCATGAGCTCGAACGGGTTTCTGCCGTCGAAGAAGACGTCCTGCAGGCCCTCGCCGACCCGCTGGACCAGCCGCACGTTCGCGTTGGCGTTGTGTCTGGCAATGGCTTGGTCGATGTCGGCCTGCTGGTCCGTTTCCCAACCGGCTTGGTAAAACAGGCTCTGGCCCTGCTTGGCTTCGTTGATCCTATTCCGGAACCACCGGACCTGCGCTTGATGGTGAGGTGCGAGTTGAGCCAGTTTCTCGGGTGGGGTGTTCTCCAGGAAGTTCCTGATGTAGAAATACACTATGCGTTCCATGGCAGAGGCCACTTCCCTGTCGTCGTCTGTTGACGCATACTCGGGCTTTTGGAGGACTCTGTCGGGCTCGAGTTGGTCCCACTCCCACTTCAGGAACATTGTGTGATCGTCGGCCTCCGTAGGGGCCGAGGCCGCCTTGATCCCGAAGTCCTCCACGTGGAACATGATGTGCCCGGTCCTGGGATCGAAGACCTCGACGTCGCCGCTGATGGGGTTAATGTAGCTCGTACTGGCCGCGTTGAAGCGCACCTCGTCACAATACCTCGACACCTCACCACAGAGCCAGGGGTTCAGCGCGACCCGGCCGATCGAGCTCGGCAACAGGAGTGAGCGCATTAGCCCGTCACCCGGAGCCGAAACGGCCGCTATGAGGCTCTGCAGAGCGTTATCCAGAGTTACGGGGTGGAGAAGCAGTCCATCATCGGCTGCGAGTGCAGATTTGGGAAGCCTAATGGAGCCGCGGGCCTTGTAGTCGGCTCGCTTGATGCTGGAAAGAGAGCGGAACTCGTTAGAGTAGCCGTAGCCGACCACCGAAAGCTCCTTGTAGAACGTGTCGACGCGGATGCTGCGCATGTGTGGCGGCTCGTCGTGCGCAGCCGGCAGGGTATCGACGGCGCCCGGACCGTAAGTGATAGTGAGTCTCCCGCTTGACGACAGAGACATGGTGGTCTCTCTCGAAAGACAGCAGTCTATCCGCCAGGAGGCCGTGATGTTATGGGCCCTCGCAGGTGCCGGGTCGACTTGGAGAGACAGATTCAGCTCGACGAGGCTGTTCTCGTTGTCAAACGTCACGGCTTTGAATATCTCAATGTCCAATACCTCTAGAAGCCGCACGGGTCGGCCGCCGGCGACGTGTATGGCGGCCTCGAGGGCCATGACGACGTAGCCGGCGCCGGGAAACACGACCTGCCCCTGCAGCTGGTGACCGTCTAGCCACGGAATGTCTCTCGGCCGGATCGAATTGCGCCACTGCAAGGCCGTCGGAGTGCTGTCTGCCGAGAGCTTTCCCAGCAGGAGGTGCGGTTTGGGCTCGCCTCCGCGGAGGAAGAAGCGAGTCCGCCGGCTGTCCAGCCAGTACGACTTGGACCGGTCCCACGGGTACGAAGGCAGCGCCTTGACTAGATTGTTCACTGGCGTCTGCGGCAGGATCTCGTTCAAACCGGCGAGGCTCACGCTCTTGGAACCGAAACGCTCCCACACGTACCCGAATAAGTCGGCGAGAGCCTCAAGATCGTTGGCATCTCGCCGGAGGCATCCGACGTACGGAAGCTCGGGAAGGCCGGGCGCAACAGAGCCTTGAATGGTCTTTAGACACGGGCCCTTGAGGGCAGGATGACAGCCGACCTCGATGGCGAGGTCCATCGGCCTTTGTTCCCTCGTGACATGCTGTACGGCCTGGGAGAATAGCACGGGGGAAAGAAGATTGTCCTTCCAGTAGTCAGCGGCAACATCTTCTCGCTTCATGCGATGTCCCGCTCGCACCGTCGAAATCCAGATCGTGGACGGCTCGGCTGTGCTGGTGACGGCGTCGCAGTCTGTCTCTTGCAAAGCTCTCACGTATGGCTCTGCGCATGGAGTCATGTGGAACGAGTGATAGGCCTTGTCGACCTTGAGCTTTCTCGCAAATTTGGACTCGTCCTCCAGAACCTGTCGGGCCTCTTCGATGGCATCAGCATCGCCCGCGATGGTGACACTGTCTGGTGCATTACTTGCGGCACTGAATGATGGGAAAAGTCAGTTTTTGTACTTGGATTCGCTTAGGGTGCAATAGAGAGTATTGAAAATGGCCTACACGCAAATCCGATCGCGAAAGACACGCAGACCGCAGAGCTCTTGAGCGTCCTCGTAGGAGCAGCCCGCAGCCAACATCGCCCCCTTTGCACCGCTGGGCGACGCCGCCTTGTCCGACATCAGACCCCGCAGGTAAGCGATGCGGATCGCCTGGGACGCGGTAATGAAACCCGCCGCGTAAGCACACGCGATCTCGCCAGAGCTGTGGCCAACAACCGCCTCAAACCTGATACCGGCCGCCACGAGCATCTGCACAAGGAGGATCTGGATCGCGCAGCAGAGGGGCTGCGAAAAGCGGGCGCTGTGGACGGTTGATGTGTCGCCCTCGAGCATGAGCTGCTCGTTCAGGGTCCATGATGGCCGATAGTTTGAAGGCAGGCTGCTCAACGACTGGTCCAGCTGTGAGACCACATCGCGGGCGTGTGGGATGGTGGAAATGAGGATCCTGCCCATCGCGGGCCATTGCGCACCTTGTCCAGTGAAGATACCCAAGACCCTGGGTTTCCGGTTAGATCCGTCCGTATCAACAGCAAGACCCTCCTTCTTGTCGATGGACGCAATGGTGGCTTCGAGGGCTGCGCAGACATCCGGTATCGTCTGCGCGGTGAGGGCGCGGCGGACGGGCAACACGGACCGTCTGTTGATCAGTGTCCATGCCAAATCCTGGACTTGTATGCCGGACTCGGAGCCGAGGTACTGTAACAATTCTTTTGCGGTGGCTTTGAGGGAGAGCTCCGAGTGTGCAGATATGGGGATAGGCCATATTGGCACTGCGGAGAAGTGCTGCTTTGTCGGTGGTGGGCGATAGGATTCGAGGATGACATGCGCGTTGGTGCCCCCAAAACCTGCCATCATGTTGGGTCAGCCCTGACTACTATCCCTCCCCTTCTGATCCGTGTCAATATCGCCAGTTGTTAGGTCATACCGAAAGAGTTGACGCTTGCCCGCATCGGAACGCCAGGAGCGCGTTCCGGCCACGGCTGCAACTTTGTGGGAACACGGAGGTTCTGGTAGAATGGGGCCACTGCCGGAGAAATCTTGTCGAAGTGCATGTTGGGCGGTATCGCTTGGTGCTGAATTGCCAGAGACGCCTTGATGACTGGAACCCATACTAATGTGTTAGTTGCTGAACGGGTCGACCAGACCAAGCCGGGGTTATCAAGGATTGCACGTCACTCACGTCCAGCGAGGCCTGCGGTGCCCTCCGTGTGACCAATGACTGTCTTGATGCTGCCGACATACAGCGGCGCTTCCTGCAAGGACGATTCTCTGATGCCGAAGAAGGAGTTGGCTATTGCCTCGGCCTCCTGGGGATCTCCCGCGGGGGTTCCGGTTCCTGAAGTGGTGACAGCACCTTAGTCTCTCTGGATCTTTTGTTCCGGTCACTGCTGGTGATCTAAATTGGCTTACCGTGAGCCTCGAAATACTGGCATCGGTCCTCGGCTCGAGCCAAATCCAGCCCAGCTGCCGCGTACGTCTCGCGGATCAGGGACTCCTGTGCTTGGTGGTTGGGCATCGTTATGCCAGGAGATCGGCCATCTTGATTTACACTAGTCTCTCGGATGATGCATTCTACGTTGTCCCCGTCGCTTAGTGCTTGACTAAGAGTCTTGAGCACGACGGCGGCAACGCCTTCCTATAGGACGGTCAGCAAAATTCTACCAAGAACTGATGAGTCTCGGTCTTCTTACTCCGCTGTAGATATAGGGGGGGAAGTATTAACTCTCTGTAATCCTTGTCATATATGCTTTGGACCCTTGAATTCTCACCGGGCGTAGCCGTTGGCCTTTTTATCCCACATGCTCGATCTCCCTGTCGGTGAGAGCATGTTCATTTTGCTTTCAACAACAAGAGGGACTGTTGTCATCGAGTTGGCATTTCAAATTGTCTTACAGTGGAGAGCTGGGGGGGTTCAACAGTGATATACCTGGACCTAATATCAAATTTGCCCCTGCCGCGATTGCCACTTTGCTGGAGCCGCTTCGGAGCTGTTGGACTGCATGGTGGACGGCAACCTACCTCGGGGTGTCAGAAGTCAGTCGCGAATGGGGCGGGGGAGAGGTCAAAAAGACGGAGGGTCAACGGACTAGAGATGAGCTGCACGCTGTGTCTATGGTCATCTGCGCATAAAATTAGTCAGAAGACATAGTCTAAGGCTCTCTGGATCGGTTCGTTCGGAAGAGAGAATAGACACACACTGGGCCCTCGCCAATCAAAGAAGTAAGAGACCCGATTGGAAAGAATGCTTGCTGCGGTACCAGTGGCCGTGTACGTCGGGAGACGGTCGAGGTCGAAGTTGACCAAATCCTTGTAGTCGTTCATCATCTGCCCACAGTACACGGCGGTGGAAGAGCCCCGGAGCTCTTCGACACGGAGGCCGGCCGCCGCCAGGGCCTCGTATACGGTCTCGAGCAGGAGGCGGTGCTGCGGGTCGGTGACTTCCGCCTCGTGGGGTTGGATGTTAAAGAAGTTTGCGTCAAACGCTCGGATGCTCTCTTCAAGAAAATAGGCGTATGGCGCGTTGGTCCGCCCGTGGAACGAGCCGTCTGGGTGGTAGAAGTTGTCGACGTTGAACCGGTCAAGGGGCACCTTTTTGAGGAGGTCCCTGGGCTTCTTGAGAAGTTCCCATAGCTTAGAAGGACTGCTTGCGCCGCCAGGAAACCGGCAGCCTGTTCCAATGACAGCGATGGGCTCCCTTGGCTTGGAAGCGATGGGATTGTCGGCCATGATGGCGGTTGCTTTGGAAGTATAACAAAGGTATTGATTACTACTAGGCTTGAAAGAAGGGCTTTACTGACTATGCCAGTTGATGGGACAGACAGTGATTATGTCACTTACTACATCAAGCCGAAACTGGATAGACAGAATTTTGGCCCCAACGTCCAGTTCAGGGAGTAATATACAAGATTATACCGTCTGGTTGTACAAGGTCGCTCCCAATACGACTATTTCGGCACCGTGAACTGCACACTCTGATCTCTTTTCCGTGTGTTCCGTGATAGTGCCGAGTTTCGGAGGGCTAATACGGTCCAGTTGGATCTACAGTTACTACTAATAAATTTGGAAACCAAGAGGGTAGTAATGCATGTGGTGCATTTTAGATATAAGTTTTCCAGACTTTTGGTGGTTACTGTATCTCCACCGCGGTGGGGGGGGTGGGTGGTTAAAAAGCTTATCGCGGAATTGCTCGCAATTTTCAAATGAGGCGAATAAATGATCATGACGTATGACACACATTCAGAACGTACAAGGGCACTACTACTGGGCGTCATCTCAGGGTCAGTGTATATATACTTAGCATGGTAGACAATCTAGTGGGACGTATGATATGATACTCCCATCAGCCCATCATGCCGCCCCCCAGAGTAGATGAGTTCACGCCCCCAGCGACACAGGAGGGCATCGTCGCCGACGGTAACGGTTTGCCCGTCATATCGTCTGAGGCGCCCTGTCCACCTCTGAGCCCACACCAGGTGTACGTCCGTACCGAGGCCGTGGCAATTAACCCTAGCGACACCAAGATGACAGGCGACTTCGTCGTGCCCAATGCCCTCTTCGGAGCAGACTACGCCGGGACCGTCGTCGCTGTCGGCTCAGAGGTCCGAGGGGTCCAGATCGAGGATCGCGTATGCGGTGCCCAGCACAGCATGTACGCCACGATGCCGTTCAACGGGGCCTTTGGGCGGTTCAACGTGACAAACGGACCTGTCTGGCTGAAGCTGCCGCCGGGATGGAGCTGCGAGGCAGGATCTTCGCTCGGGGCCAGCGTCAGCACCGCCGGCCTTGCCATCAGGGCCCTGGGCTTACCATTACCCGACGAACCGCGGGAGATGCCTGTCGAGGTTTTGGTGTATGGCGGGAGCACCGCAACCGGGACCATCGCTATCCAGTTGTTGAAGCTGTAAGTCATCCATGTGGTTTGTATAGTCAGTCAACCGTGAACCATTTGCGGGCTGTTGGCTGATGAAACTCAGAGCCAACCTTATCCCAATAGCAGTCTGTTCACCCAAGAATTTCGACCTGGTGATATCCCGTGGCGCAGTGGAGGCTTTTGACTATCGTGACCCACAGTGTGCTGAAAAGATTGTAGGTGTTCCAGCCCATCAACGCACAACTAGGCCCTTGTTCACGTCCCAGCTGACAGCTTTACGGTAGAGGGGTTATACTGCCAACAACCTAATGTATGCGCTGGACTGCATAACGACTGTAGAGTCGACTGAGGCATGTTTCAAGGCCATCGGACGTGCCGGCGGCAAGTACGTATCTCTCGATCCATTCCAGGAACACGTCGCGACAAGAAAGGTTGTCAAGACCGATTGGGTACTGGGACCGGCGATCTTCGGCCATGGCTCGACCTGGCCGGCACCTTACGGTCGACCGGCCGACCCCGAGTTGAAAGAGTTTGGTGCCAAGCTCTGGGCGGTTGCCCAAAAGCTGGTCGACGAGGGCAGATTGCAACATCACCCGCTGCATGTGCTCCAAGGGGGTTTTGAGACCGTCATCGAAGGAATGGAGAGGGTGAAGAAGGGTCAAGTGTCTGGAGAGAAGATCGTTGTCCGGCTTTCTTAATTAGATGAATAGTTTTTCCTGTTCCAGTATACAGAACAAGATCCTTTTAACGTACATGCATAGTGAGTCGGACGAAATAGTGAGTCAGACACTTTTTCTTCCTCCTACATCTTTTCTTCGTACGCTAGTTTTCCTCTACGTATAATAATAAACTCTACCTTAAATAAAAGCCGTATTATCCTTACACTTTAGGCTGTTAAAAAAGACCTGAAAATGTTAGTATAAAAAACGTCCTCTATTTATAATATCCTATAACTTAACACTATATAACTAACGCACTAGATAAGTTATATAAAATAAAATATATTTAGAATTAATAGAAATAACTGTTTTAGAAGAGGAAGTAATTTATAAGTAAGTTATTAACCTAGTTAATTAAGGGTTTCTATTATAATTAGAAGATATATAAGATAGTTATAGCTAATAACCTCCTAAATATATATCACGTAATATATATTAGACTATAGTAGGTAGAAAACTTTATATTACGCTAACTAGACCTAAATATATAATTCTAACGTTAGATTAATTATTAGAGAGCATTAGCTAAAGACTTTATAATTAACGTACTTATATAGTAATTTAGCTAAATAAGTAAGTTAGCTACTTTTCTATCTTTCTACCTCTTTAACCTTTATACTAACTTTCCTCTATATATAAATATATAATCCCCCTTAATTAAAACTTATATTTTTCTTACCCTCTAGGATATTAAAAAAGATATAAAGATACATATATAAAAAGTAGCCTAAACGTTTAAAATCTATTAAATAATACTTTAAGACTAGTAAACTAAATATATTATATAACCTATAAGATAAATAAATTTAATAAAGATAACTATAACAAAAGAAAAGGTAATTCTTAAGGAAGTTATTAACCTAATTAATTAAGGGCTCCCTTTATAATAAGAGTGTATATAAGAAAGGTAATTAATACATAGATATAAGGAATTAATATATAGGTATAAGCGTTATATAGGTAACGTACTTATATAGTAAGTTACAGATTATAGTAAGTTATGTACTCTTTCTACTCTTCTAACCTTTTATTAGCACAAAAGGGTTTATTATCTCTCTTAGAGATATAAAGAGATAATAATAATAGTATAAGGTTTATAACCTTATATAAAGATATATCTTATAGAAGCAAGAATATAAGATATATAGGGATAGAGATATAATATAGATATAAGGATATATATAAGGGTTAAAGAGAGTATAATAGTTAGATTGTTACTATAGAAGTTGCTTGCTTAGAGAGGGAAGGAATAGGAGATAGAACTAGACTAAACAGTTCCTTATATAACCATATCCAGCTTACTAGAATATTCTATATTTGCGTAAGCTGCTTATAAATCATAATAGCTTGCGTAACCCTTAGTTGCGTAAGATAATAACCCTAACTTAACGAGTTAACCTAGATAGAAGAAGAGAGGAGAAATAAAGCTAATCTTACTCCTCTAACTATCTTCTTAAATCTTCTGTTAATTACGTAATCATACTGCTTACGTAATTAATATATACATTAGTCTACTGAATTAGTAGATTATTAATATATATATATATATATTACGTAATACTCCTTATAATAAAGGAAATATAACGTAAAATAGAAGTATTAAGAGTTAGAATAACTCTTACTTCTAACACCTTTTTATAAGTTAATTAAACTATAATATATAAAATTAATTAAAACTGCTTCTTCCTTATTACTATTCTAAACTCCTTTATAGGTTTATATATTATATCTAGACTTTCTATAATTACTATATTATCGCACGCGTGGTTTAATACCTTCTATATAACCCTCCTTCTAAGGGTTATTCTCTCCTCTAGTATTAATACTACCCTTTTCTACTTATAGTACTTCTACTTTAGTAGTATTAAGTAACCCTCTCAGACGTAGTTAGGTCTTTTTTACCCTTTAGCGCTTACTTAGTACCTCTATCCCTATATAAAGCTTATAGTTCTTAGCCTTAATAATAGTAAGCCTATAGGCTAACTTACTAATACTTCTAGCTTAAAAGTTAATTACTTTATATATTAGTATTAGTAAGCTACCTTAATATACTTAGATTTTCTTTTTAAGGGAGGTAGCACTTTATATACCCTCTAGTACTATAAATAGTGTTTTTATATTCTAAAAGCCTTAGCTATTTAGCTATAAGGTTAAAGGTGTTAGCGTTTTTAGCTTAAAATCTAACTAAGAAATAACTACTTTAGGGTTAAAAGGTATAAGGCCTACCTATCTAAAACTAGCTTATATATTATTTTTACCTATTAAGGTAAAGAAAACTACTTTAAAGGTAGAAAAGAAGTTATCCTTAGTAATATATAAAATCTATATCTATATTATCTTCTTAATTTCCTTACTATATAAGTACTTTAATAAGCTAAAGCACCTAATATTAAGAGGCTAAAGCTTATATAATAAATAGAGAGGTATATAAAGAGTAATAATACATTATTCCTTATAGTATTTATTAAAAGTTAGTTAATTTATAGCTATTATAACTATTAAGGATTAAAAGGTAATAAAAGTCTTTTATATAAGTTTTTATATACTAATTAAAGTGCTTTAGCTAATCTAGGCTAATATTATTTATTATCTATCTATTTTTACTTAAATAGATATACTATAAAGCTAAAAATTAGCTATTAGTGTATTAGGAGAAGAGGTAATATTTACCTTTTATAATAACGTATAGAGGTATTACCTAGCTATCTATATATATACTTTAAATAATAGAAACCTATTTATAATTACTAGGCTGCTTTATATAAAGCCTTCCCTTATAGTTAGACGTTATAATAACCTTTATATATAATAGTATTTCTATTAGGAACTTAGTCTTATTAAAATTATAGATATTATTATTAAATATTCTATACTTAATAGTTATATTTTATATAAGTATAAACTAGCCTTATATAATTATAGGATCCTTAGCTAAGGCCTTCTAATAGTTAATTTAACGTTAAAATTGTATTTTTAATTTAGAGACGTATTATATAAAGTTCTCTACCTATTAAAGTCCTATATATATTCTATTACACACGTTTAGAAGTTAGTTAGCTATTTCTTATACGTCTTCTTATTATAGAGGGAACCCTTAATTAATTAGGTTAATAACTTATTTAAGAATTACCTTCTCTTTAGTTATAGTTATCTTTATTAAATTTAGCTGTCTTTTGCCTTATGCGATGTATCTTATGCGTTAGTTATAAAGGGTTAATTTAGAGACCTTAAAGGTAGAGGTAGCTCTTTATATAGGCATTTTTAGTTCTTTTTTAAGAGCCTAGATAGTAAGGATAATATAACTTTTAATTAAGGTAGATTATATGTTTATACGTAGAGGAAAAGATATATAAAGGTTAAAGAGGTAGAAAGTAAGTAGACGTATGTAACTCGCTATAATCTGTAACTTACTATATAAGTACGTTATAATATTTATTCTCTTTAATTAGCTAGAAAAAACAGTATATCTTTATAAAAGTAGTACGTATAAATATTCTAATATTATAGTTCTACTATTATATTAAGCTAAGTTAACTACTAAACCTATATTACTATAAAAAGTACCCCTTTAATTATAGAATAAAGTAGCGATTATAGATTACCTAGCCTAGCTATAAATCATACTAAAGATACTATAATATACTAGTTAGCTAGTATATAAATAGTCTATAGTAGCTCTTATTAAATTAATAGGGGTAATAGTAGTAGTTTAATTAAGTATATTTATAATATATATATATAACTAAAGCCTATTTTCTAGCCTAGCTATACTACTAAACTAGGCCTATAGCAGCCTCTTTTATAGGTACCTTAGGCCTTTATAAAGGCCTACTACCTATAATATAACCTATAGTAGTCCTTTTTATAGCTACTAAGCAGCCTAAGCTATTTAGGCTAATATATCCTTTTACTAAAATCTATATATAAGGCACCCTATATTAAAAGTAAAATACTTAGTAATTTAATATACCCCCTTAGGGAAGACTACCTTATTAGGCTATTATAGCCTATAGTTATAATAAGTAAAATAACTTTTACTATTACTTTATAATATTACTATAAAAGGCGTTTAAAAAGGGCTTTTTTAGCCTTATATTTATATAATAGTTAGTACTTATAGGAGATTATAAGCCTCCTCTATAGCCTATATATTATTCTTTATTATCTATTTTATTATGTATAAGCTTTTATATATAATCTTACCTAAGAATTACTCTCTTATTAGTTATATTTAGTTACTTTAGAAAGGCTTTATATTTTACTATATTAAGCGCTTTTATAAGACTATTTACTATTAGCTTTATAAATAGGGTATATATAATATTAATATATCCTTTAGTAAGCTTTTAGTATAACTAGTAGTTATAAATATCTATATAGTAAAGCTTTATTTAAAGCTTTAAAAGCTTACTTATTATAAGGCTTATAGTTTACTAATTATTATATTATATTTATATTCTTATTAGCTAAAGGGCTTTAGAAGTTTATATTATATACTACTTATACTTTATAAATAGCTAGACTTATAAATAAGAGATTAATTAGCTTATATAGAGTACCTTTTTAGTAGCCTATAAGAGTACTAAAAGCTCTACCTTAGTAGTTAAAGTAGTAATAGTATTATACTTATTTACTCTTTATATACTAAGGCTTTTAAAAAGCTTTATAGTAAAAGCTTATAAGCTCTTTTAATTTAGTAACTTATTACTAAAACTTACGTTAGAGGTAACCTTTAGTACGTCTTATATACTTCTAGGTTTTATACTAAAATAAAGGTAAAGGTATTATATTTTAAAGACGTATTCTAGTATATAGTTAGTAGCCTTCTAGTAAGTAATTCTTAAGTTCTAAGTAAACCTTATAAGCTAGCTTACTATAAAAGTAATATCTAGGTAGGTTATTACTACTATATAAAGTATTATATTAACTTTCTATTAATATTAGGTTATTTTATACATTAGTATATTTCTTATATATAGGAGAAACTTATTCTTTATTATAGGTATAAAGTTATAGTTATTCTTTATAATATTAACGTATATAGAACGTAGCTTAATAGCACTTTTAGTATAGACTACTTATAAGAGCTAAAGCCTTTTACTTAGTTAGTTACGTAAGATTTCTAGGCTAAAAAACTACTAAAAATTCTACCCTCCTTTAAGGTAATACTTTATTTATAGTATAGTTATCTCTTTATATACTATATACTTTTATACTTTGAGAAAGACTAGTATATAGTTATTAATATAAAATAAGAAGGTAATTTATCTCTTTTATTAGTAGTAATCTTTACTAGTAACTTACTTAAATCTACACTTAATAAGCCCTTTTTTAAAGTACTTTTACTAAAGTAGTAGTAACTATTATAATCTATAGAGAGCCTTCTAAAGGTAAAAGACTATACTATTCCTATAGTACCTAAGTAGTATCTCTATATATACTTCTTTATTAATATCTATATATAAAAATAGATTTACTATATTATATTAAAATAGCTTTAAATTAAAGTAAGTAGCTAGAGCTATTTATATATAAAATAATATACCTACTAATATAGCTAATTATTAAATAGCCTTTCTCTATATATATAGGGAGTAAATCTATAAAGTATAATCGTACTATATAGATAGAAAATAGAGTAAACTAAAGATATATTATTTTATAATTCTCTTCTAAATATAAGATATTACCTTCTATAACGTATATATATAGTAAGTCAGATAATATAGTGAGTCAGACACTTCCTTATCGTACATTAAAGGCCACTTTTTTACCTATTTATTAAAAATCTAATTCTTATTTAAAATAAATATAGCTTTGTATATATATATAGATAAGAGTTAGAAAGAGGTTAACGATTCCCTAGAAATTATTGTCCTACCCTAACCCTTAGAAGTCTTATCGTCTACTTTAATAAGATAGGTTAAGTAAAAGAGAGGGTTAGGGTATAATAATAATTTCTAGTGTATTATTCACCTTCTTCTAACTCTTATCTATACCTATATAGAAAGTTATATCTATTTTAGATAAGAACTAGATTTTTAATAAATAAGTAAAAAAGTGCCCTTTAAGGTATAATAAGGAAGTGTCTGACTTACTATATTGTCTGACTTACTATGTATATACGTTATGTATCCTTTATACTTAAAGTGTCTAACTTATATATATAGCAAATCTTAGTTTTATATATCTAGTTCTATTATAAGGTTTATATAAGTATACTTTACTAATTATAATAGCCTAAAGCTAGTTATAATCTTACTTATTATTATCTTTATATAATTATATTAGAAGTACTATTCTAATACTTATAACTTTTTCTTTTATTATAACTATATAGTGCCTTACTTAAGCTAATTAGGTTATACTAATTATTTTTAAAATAACCTTAAATATAATTAGCAGGTTATACTACTAATTATTATATAAAATAAATAACTCTTACCTAAATAATTTACCTTTCTAAAAGGAAAGTAATATTTTTAAAATAAACTATTTTTTATATATACCTTTACTTTATTAAAAAGTAAGGATATATATAATATAACTAAGAGATAAGTTATTACTTCTTCTAAAACTTTATCTTTTCTTTCTAATATTACTACCTAAAGGAGTAGTAGCACCCTAATATAGTAGTAATATATAAACTACCTTTTTCTTTTTTTCTTTTTCTTTTTTTCTTCTTCTCTATATATATCGTTTTATATATTAAAATCCTTAACTTTCTTTATATAAAACTCCCTCTTTTCTTAACTATTTTCTTCTTCTATATCCTTCTCTACTTTATATATAGTTTCTTTTTACTTTTTTTCTTTTATACTAACCTTTTTTAGTCTATATATAATATTACTATATCTCTTAGAGGTTTTACTTAAAACTTTAATACTAGCCCTAGCTTAATTAGTATTACTACCTAAAATAGTATTTACTAGCTTTAAATCTTAACTAGTAGTTAGAATAGTTACGCTTTTCTTCTTTAGGTAGCTATTAATATATAATACTCTTTCCTCTTTTATATTCTATTTACTAACTATATATAGAATAAAGAGGTTTATATTATTAATATACTATTACATAATATTAAGATTTAAATATCTAAAGGAAAGACTATCTTCTAAATAGCTACTTTTATAATCCTTTATAATAATTATTTCTAGGCTATCCTAACTTAAAGTTATAACGTATATATATAGTAAGTAACGTATTATAGTAAGTAACGTACTTCTTATTACTAGAAAAAGGCCCTTTTCTAACTATTTATTAAAAAACAGATTCTTAACTAAAAAATACCTAGTTCTTAGTGTTATATAACGATAAGAGTTAGGATTTTATAAATAATAGTATAGAAAATATTATCCTACTCTAACCCTAAGATCTTTAGTAATCCCCTTATCTAAAGGCCTGGATAAGAGATATTAGGGTTAGGGTAAGGTAGTATTTTCCAAACTACTATTTATTAGAATTTAAGTCTTATCGTTATTTATAACTAAAAACTAGGTATTTTTTAGTTAAGAATCTATTTTTTAATAAATAGTTAGAAAAGGGGCTTTTTCTAGTAATAAGAAGTACATTACTTACTATAATACGTTACTTACTATATATACACGTTAGTTATATATCTTCTTACCTATATACTAATAAGTATACTACTACTAATACTTCTTACTTCTATATATATATCTGACTTACTTTATATAGAGATAGATTATATAAAAAATATATTTAGTAATCTTATAGAGTTTATTACTCTTATAAAGGAGATAGTAATACTTTCTCTAGTAATAATAATAGTAGTAATAGTATTAATAATAAGAGTAAAAGAAGTAGTAGTTTATATAAGAAACTATTTATTTAGCCTAACTATAAGCCTTATATACTTAGTAAGTATATTAGTAAGAATATTAGCTAGTTTAGTTTCTTTTTAAGCTTCTCTACTTAGCCCTTCTTAATTAAGAAGGAGTAATTAGTTATAGTAGTTTATATAAAGGAGGTTAATTAAATTATATAACTAAAATACTTAGTAGAATAGATAGTTTTAGTTATATTATAATAGAGTTTAGAAAATAAATACTTAAGAGCGCTTTTTAAGGTAGAAAAGTATATAGTATCTATATAATAGTAAGATTATATAAAGCTATTATTAATTAATTTCTTCTTCTAACCTTCTATATACGCTTTAATTTATATAGTTAATTTATTACTTATAACTATTTACTAAGGTAAATTATTTAGTAACTTCTTAATAAGAGTATCTACTAACTTATCTTTACTATTAATCTATTATACGTTAAAGATTTTTTTTCTTTTATATAACTTATAAAGACTTATAATATTAATTATAAGTTACTTCTTATTAGTAGTTCCTAGCTTTATAAGGTATTTATATAAAAATCTTAAGTCTATATAAATAACTAATAGGATATTTAGTACCTTAATTATATAAAGGATTTAGTTTAGAGTTATACTTAGTAAAATAGTACTATTAAAACCTATTATTATACTATAGAGTTTACTAGTAAGGACGCTATAAGTAACTCTTTTATATTTTATTAAACTTTAATATATAATATTCCCCCTAATTTTAAACTTTACTATTATATGAGATATTTCTTTAGCTAGTATAATAATAAAACTAAGCTATAAGGATAAGTCTTTATTATTTATAAATAACCTATTTATAAAGATATATATCTTTATATAGGTAAAATTAAGAGGAATATAAGTAAGACCTTAATTTAGGTTATTAATCTACTATTATAGTTATATATTTAGGTTTTAGATATCTTTCTTATTAGGTTCTTTAACCTAGGCTATAATAGATAGGTTATATAATACTTTAGGTTAGTAGATTAAGGTAAAATAAGTACTTCTTACTCTTTATAATACATACTACTATTATATATTAGTAGCTTCCATATCTATATATTATAGTTAGTTAACTTATCCCTTCTAAGTAAAGGTAGTATTATTATTATATATTTAAATATAACCTCTATTTAAGTTAGCTTATTAATTATATAATAGGGTAGTCTTTAGCTTTATATAAAGACCTTTTCTCTTTAGCCCTACCTCTTTCTTACCTAAGAATACCTCTATAGCTACTATTAGAGTATTATCTATTTATATTACTATAAGGCTAAAGTCTTTTAGTCCTAACGTAATATATAGTAAATATAGGTTATATATTAATTAAGTTATCTATAGGTTAACTTTATAATAGTTAATATATATTTTAAACTAATAGAGGCTTAACTCTATTAGTTTATATAATAGTTATATAATATAAAGAATTATAGTAAGAAGATATTCAGTTTATAACTCTATTAGTAGTTACATAAGGATTATATAACTTATAGAGTTAAATAACTAAGGATAAGCTTAAGTAATATCTCTTAACTTAACTTAGTATATATATAAGAGGATTAAAGTAATTATAATAGCTAAAAGTAAACTCTAACTTATCCTTTATATAGTAGGTACCTAAGTAAGAAGGGTCTTTTTTTCCTAATTTCTAAAACCTTAGATAATAAGTCTAGACTTCTCATATAGCTTTATTATTTTATTCCTAATCTTTTAAACTATTCTTATATAATAAATATAGATATCTTTATACTTCTTAGGATTATATAGAATAACTTTAAATACTCCTTAATTAATTAAGTTATTAATCTTAGTAATATCCAATAGTTTATATAGAAGTTCTAAAGTTATAATAATATTATTATAGTAAAGTTTAACTACTAGGTTATAATTATCTTTTTCCTTTTAGGTAAAGAAAATTATAAAGTATATATAAGGTAACTATTATATAGGCTACCTCTACCTTTTTCTTAGCCTTCTTTATCTTCTTAGCTATTCTTATAAAATAACTAGGATAATATTATTATCTACCTCCTATATATATAAAATAGCCTTATTATAATAGTATAGTTTACTATATTATATAAAACTAAGTAGGACTATTTACTATTTTTACTATAACTATATATCTCTTAATTACTTAGACCTTTAATAGTCTATTTTATATTTTATTTTCTCTTTATATAAGCACTTTAGATTAAAGAGGAAGTAAGAGGATACTTTAGATATTAAGGCTATTATAAGTATTAATTATATAATTAATCTCTACTATTATATAAATACTATATAGTATCCTCTTGAAGCTTTTATAGTGCCTTTATATATTATATAATATTTAGTATTAGTAGTAATTCTAAATTAATCCTTAGATAAGTCCTAAAGATAAAAAGAATTAATATAATATTAGAGGGTTTAGCTATATTATTTAGTACTTTAAAAGTTATCTAGAGGATTATCTTATTATTTATATTATAGGTTAGTTCTATATAGAGTATTTTATATAGAATTAATAGATAGGCGCTATAAATTAATATATAGGCGCTACCCTTATATAGGTGCTACTATCTACCCCTCTAATTAGCTAGAAAAATTATTATTAGTGCTATTAAATTCTACTAAACCTATATAAAGTATTCTACCCTTTTTATCTCCCCTTTACTATTTATTTATATTATTTATACCTTCTATAACTATACTACCTATCTATTATAGCTTCTAAACCTTAAGAGAAAGATAACTAACTACGTTAACCTTAACCTTATTACCCTCCTACTACTAGTTATATTACCTATAAGCGTCTATTAATTAATTATAGCCTCTTACTACTATTTAGCCTAGCACTATTATCTCTCTTATCTAAAAGTAGTCACCCTAGTGTTAGCTAATTCTATAGAGTTAGTAATCCTTAAGGGTAGTATAACCTTATTACTAAGCTTCTAGCTAATATACTATAAAATATATAACCTCTTATAAATAATTACCTTAGTATAAAGCCTAATGTAGTATATAAGTAAGTAAGATATATAAGTAAGTAAGGTACTTCTTATTACTAGAAAAACCTTAATTTCTAACTATTTATTAAAAAACGAATTCTTAACTAAAAAGGGTCTTATCTTAATATTTAAGTGTTAATAAGGACTATGTTATAGAAAATAATATTATAAAAAGTACTTCCTTTTTCTAACCCTTATATACTAAGCTTATCCCTTATTAATAAGGCTAAATAAGAGATATAAGAGTTAGGGTAAAGTAGTATTTTCTATAGTATTATTTCTTATAATCTAGTCCTTATTAACACTTTAATATAAAAATAAGACCCTTTTTAGTTAAGAATCCGTTATTTAATAAATAGTTAGAAATTAAGGTTTTCTAGTAATAAAAAGTACCTTACTTACTTATGTGTCTTACTTACTTATATACTACGTTATACTATACCTTAATTACTATTTCCCTAAAGAAATAAAGATAACCTAAAGGACTACTCTTTTATAACTTTCTCTAAAGCGTAGCCCCTTTTCCCTTAGTAAATAGTCTTAGTAACCTTTTTAGTCTACTATAGAATAGTTTAATAGTGTTTTTTAGCTTATCCTATACGTTACTAAGACTAATTAATAGGTTACTAAAACTAATTAAAGGCTAATAATAACACTCCTTTAATAATAAGAATTTATCTATTAATAGTAAGAGAAATAGGCTTCTTTAGTTAATTTACTACCTTATTTACCCCTATAGTAATCCTCCCCTTAAATTAAAGCCTCTTTCTAAACTATAGCCTCTTACTATACCTTAAGTAACTAATCCTCCTCTACTTCTATACCTAAAATCCTAAACCTACTAATTCCTAGTAACCTAGAGCTTATACCTAAGGCTCTCTTTAATTAAGTTAATACCTTTATAAAGGCTAATAGATTTAGTATTATAAAGTAGAATTAGCGTAAAGCTTAAAGCTAAATTATATAATATACCTTTTAATATAATTACTTTAGGTATTTTAGGGTTATAAAGGGTGTTAGTATTTAATAGTTTAGCTTTTAGAAAGATAGCTATTAATAGTAAATTATTATAAAGGCCTTAGAGGAGGGTAAGTAGCTATTACGTTCTTATTAAGACCTTAAGTATTATTAGTATTATTATAGCTTTACTCTTAAAGCCTCTATATACCTTATATATTATAGGCTTACTTAGGTAGTTTAAAATACTATTAAAACTATAAGCTAATAAGTTAGTATTTAGGTATATAACGTATATACTATTATTTAAAAGTAGTTCCTAAAGTCCTCCTTTACTTAGTAAGATATCTATAACGCTTAGGCTTATATAAACTAAAAGAAACTAACTAGGTATTTACTAACTATAGTGTTAATTAAACTATTTAATAAGTAAGATATCCTATAAATAGTAAAATAGTTAGATAATAAGCTAAACTACTTTATTAGCCTTATTTAGACCTTTCCTTATTATCTCTAAATATAGAAGTAATTCCCTAAGGTAATTAGATTTAATAATACTTATAATAAAAACTACTTTAAGCTTTTTTTTTTCTAAGCTACTAAATAGACCTATATTAGATCTATTTATAATACTATATTTAGTCTTATTAATAATAAAAGACTAAAGGGTTTTTAGTTTCTTTTAGTAAGTATTTACTAACTTATAGACTAATACTTAGTCTATTACCTTACTATTATTATTATAAACTATAATAAGTAGATAAAGGCTATACTAAATAAGTAGTTCTTAAACGTCTAGTAATAACGCTATATCTATTATATTAATTCTAACGTTATACTTAAGGCTAAGTAGAAGTAAGTTAAGGACTATAGCTATAGTAGTAATAGTAGTAGGTCTAATAATAAAGGCTATTAGCTACTAATATAAGTAATAGCTACACTAAGTAATAAGGATAAAGCCTATATTAATATACCTATTAATTAGCCCCCTCCTTATATATATTATAGGGTTTTTATAATATAGAAGTATATTATTTTTACTAAGACTAAGTATACTTTTAAAAAAGCCTAGTCTAAGCTTTATAATAAGTTTAATAACTAACGCCTAATCCTTTAGTACCTCTATATAATATACCTACCTCTAAGAGTATAGTAGGCTTATTACTTTATCTAAAAGTATTAAAACTTTAGTGTTTATATTACCTTTAGTATAAAGTTAAGTAATAATAATATTAAAGGCTATCTTTTAAAGGGAATTAATAGATAGGTGCTATAAATTAATATATAGACGCCACCCTTATATAGGCGCTACTATCTACCCCTTTAGTTAGCTAGAAAAAATAGTATATCTTTATAAAGGTAGTAAAAGTAAATACACTAATATTATAATTCTACTATTATAAGCCCTTTATAAAGCCTATTTCCTATAGCTATAAAAAGTATCCCTATAGCTTAGTTTCTATAGCTTTTTTTACTCTTACTTCTAATTTAAGTTTTATAAAAGAATATATTTTAGCCTACTTATATAATAGTTTTATAAATCTTAAATAGGGCTATATAACCTATAGATAAGCCTATTACCTAACTCTCTTACAACGTAGTTATAAGGATTTATTATTACTACAGACTATTTCCTACTAACTTTATCCCCTCTAAATACTAGGCTATATTAGCTATCTACTTATATAATTCCCTATTATCCTCCCCTTACTAAAAACGCTAGACTAGCTTCTTATTTATTACTAAAATAAGCTTAATATTACTTTAATTTAGCTAACTTACCTCTTACGTAAGCCTATCTAGCGTTAACTCATTTTTACTTTTAAAAGGGTAGCCTTACTTTTTCCTACCTTTACTATAGCTACTATAGGTAGTATAGGCTTAACTAAATAACTAGCTCTCTTTAGGTAGAGCTAGTTATAATAAGACTAGCTATACTATATTCTTTAGCCTACTATAGAGGGATATAGTAATCTTTAAGTTAAGGATTTAGTAGTATAAGTTAGAGGAAGATATCTTTTAAAGACGCTACTAAAGGTATACCTCTTACTTACTAAAAGTAGCTAAATCTAGTATTTTAAAGTAAATCTTATAGTAGTATAAAATACTTAGCTTAAATAAAATAGTATAGTCTAGGCTATATTCTCTAAGAGGAGTAAGAAATAGCCTTTTGCTAGAGGGTATTACCTTTTTTACTAAGTAGTATTACTTCCTAATTAACGTAAGACACTTTAAGAAAAGTATTATCTAAAGTTTACCTAAATACTTAAAGTAAAAACCTATATACTTCTAGCTTATAAGTACTTTATCCTAAGTATAAGCTTACTTAAAGCATAGCTTTTAATTACTAATTATATCTTATATAATATTAATAAGTTAATATAAGTAACTAAAACTATTTAAGAGATAGCCTTTAATATTATTATTACTTAACTTTATACTAAAGGTAATATAAATACTAAAGTTTTAGCACTTTTAGATAAAGTAATAGGCCTACTATACTCTTAGAGGTAGGTATATTATATAGAGGTACTAAAGGATTAGGCGTTAGTTATTAAACTTATTACAGAGCTTAGACTAGGCTTTCTTAAAAGTGTACTTAGTCTTAGTAAAAATAATATACTTCTATATTATAAGGTCCTTATAATACGTATAAGGAGGAGGCTAATTAATAGGTATATTAATATAGGCTTTATCCTTATTACTTAGTATAGCTATTACTTACGTTAGTAGCTAATAGCCCTTATTATTAGACTTACTACTATTACTACTATAGCTATAGTCTTTAACTTACTTCTGCTTAGCCTTAAGTATAACGTTAGAATTAATATAATAGATATAGAGTTATTACTAGACGTCTAAAAACTACTTATTTAGTATAGCCTTTATCTACTTATTATAGTTTATAATAATAATAGTAAGGTAACAGACTAAGTGTTAGTCTATAAGTTAGTAGATACTTACTAAAAGAAACTAAAAACCCTGTAGTCTCTTATTATTAATAAGACTAAATATAGTATTATAAATAGATCTAACGTAAGTCTATCTAGTAGCTTAGAAGAGAGGAAGCTTAAAGCGGTTTATATTATAGGCAGTATTAAAGCTAATTACCTTAGGGAATTACTTTTATATTTAGAGATAATAGGGAAAGGTCTAGATAAAGCTAATAAGGTAGTTTAGCTTATTATCTAACTATTTTACTATATATAGGATATCTTACTTATTAAATAGTTTAATTAACGCTATAGTTAGTAAATACCTAGCTAGTTTCTTTTAGTTTATATAAGCCTAAGCGTTATAGATATCTTACTAAGTAAAAGAGGACTTTAAAAACTACTTTTAGATAATAGTATATATATTATATACCTAAATACTAACTTATTAGCTTATAGTTTTAATAGTATTTTAAACTACTTAGGTAAGCCTATAATATATAGGGTGTATAGAAGCTTTAAAGTTAAGGCTATAATAATACTAATAATACTTAGGGTCTTAATAAGAACGTAATAGCTACTTACCCTCCTTTAAGGCCTCTATAGTAATTTACTATTAATAGCTATCTTTTTAAAAGCTAGACTATTAAATACTAATACCCTTTATAAGCCTAAGATACCTAAAGTAATTAAATTAAAAGGTATATTATATAATTTAGCCTTAAGCTTTACACTAATTCTACTTTATAATACTAAATCTATTAGCCTTTATAAAGGTATTAACTTAATTGAAGAGAGCCTTAGGTATAGGCTTTAGGTTACTAAGAATTAGTAGGTTGAGAATTTTAGGTATAAAAGGAGAAGAGGATTAGTTACTTAAGGTGTAGTAGGAGGCTGTAGTTTAGAAAGAGGCTTTACTTTAAGGGGAGGATTACTATAAGGGTAAATAGGGTAGTAGGTTAACTAAAGAAGCCTATCTCTCTTACTATTAATAGATAAATTCTTATTTTTAGAGGAGTGTTATTATTAGCCTTTAATTAGTTTTAGTAACCTATTAATTAGTCTTAGTAACCTATAGGATAAGCTAAAGAACACTATTAAATTATTCTATAGTAAGCTAGAAAGGTTACTAAGACTATTTACTAGGGGAAGAGAGGCTATACTCTAAAGAAAGTTATAAGAGAGTAATCCTCTAGGTTATCTTTATTCCTTTAGGGAAATAGTAATTAAGGTAACGTATATATATAGTAAGTAGCCTATTATAGTAAGCAGCCTACCTTATCCTACTTTCTAGCTCTTTAACCTTTATATTAATATTTCTCTATATATAAATATATAATCTACCTTAATTAAAAGTTATATTATCCTTACTATCTAGGCTTTTAAAAAAGACTAAATAATGTCTGTATAAAGTGTAGCCTCTACCTTTAAAGTCCTAAGATTAACACTCTGCTGCTAATACGCTAGATGCGTTATATAAGCTAAGACGTATTTAAAATTAATAAAGATAACTATATTAGAAGAGGAGGTAATTCTTAAACGAGTTATTAACCTAATTAATTAAGGTTTCCTTTTATAATAAGAAGATATATAAGATATAGCTAATTAACTTCTTTCTAAACGTAACATAACGTGTGTTAGACCCTAATAGGTATAGAACTTTATATAATAATAACCCTAATTAAAAATACAATTTTAACGTTAAATTAATTATTAGAGGGCTTTAGCTAAAGATCTTATAATTATAAAAGCCTAGTTTATACTTATATAAAATATAATTATAAAGTATAAGACATAGAATTATAATATCTATAATTTTAATAAGACTAGCTTCCTAATAGAAATACTATTATATATAAAGTTTATTATAACTTCTAACAATAAGGGAAGGCCTTATATAAAGCAGCCTAGTAATTATAAATAGGTTTCTATTATTTAAGGTATATATATAGATAGCTAGGTAATGCCTTTATACGTTATTATAAAGGGTAAATATTACCTCCTCTCTTAATATACTAATAGCTAATTCCTAGCTATATAGCGTATCTATCTAAGTAAAAATAGATAGATAATAAATAAGATTAGCTTAGATTAGCTAAAGCACTTTAATTAGTATATAAAGTCTTATATAAAAGGTACTTATTACCTCTTAATCCTTAATAGTTATAATAGCTATAAATTAACTAACTTTAATAAATACTATAAGAAGGAGAATATTATTACTCTCTATATACCTCTCTATTTATTATATAAGCTTTAGCCTCTTAATATAAGGTACTTTAGCCTATTAAAGTATTTATATAGTAAGGAAATTAAGAAGATAATATAAATATAGATTTTATATATTATAAAGGATAATTTCTTTTCTACCTTTAAAATAGTATTTTTTACCTTAATAGGTAAAGATAATATATAAGCTAGGTTTAGAAAGGTAGGCCTTATACCCCTTAACCCTAAAGTAGTTATTTCCTACCTAGATTTTAAGCTAAAGACGCCTATACTACTAGTCTTACCTCTAAATAGTAATAGCTCTTAGGACCTAAAGATACTAACTATAGTAAGAGAGGGCGTATAAAGTGCTTCCTCCCTTAAAAAGAAGATCTAAGTATATTAAGGTAGCTTACTAATACCTTTATATAAGGTAGTTAACTTATAGGTAAAAGGTATTAGTAAGTTAGCCTATAGGGTTACTATTCTTAAGGCTAAGAATAGTAGGCTTTATATAAGGATAGAGGTACTAAGTAAGCGTTAGAGGGTAAAAAAAACCTAACTACGTCTTAGAAGGTTACTTAATACTACTAAAGTAGAGGCACTATAAGTAAAAAAGGATAGTGTTAATACTAAAGGGGAGAATAACTATTAGAAGGAGGGTTATATAGAAGGTACTAAACTATACGCGTGACGATATAGTAATTATAGAAAGACTAGACATAACGTATAAACCTATAAAGTAGTTTAGGATAGTAATAAAGAAGAAGATAATAAGTAGTTTTAATTAATTTTATACGTTATATTTAAATTTACTTATATAAAAGGTAGAAGGGTAGGATAAGGTAGGCTACTTATTATAATAGGCTACTTACTATATATATACGTTATAGTATAGGCTTTATACTAAAGTAATTATTTATAAGAGGTTATACGTTTTATAGTATATTAGCTAGAAGCTTAGTAATAAGGTTATACTGCCCTTAAGGATTACTAACTCTATAGAATTAGCTAACACTAAGGTAACTACTTTTAGACGAAAGAGATAATAGTACTAGGCTAGATAGTAGTAGGAGGCTATAATTAATTAATAGTCGCTTATAGGTAATATAACTAGTAGTAGGAAGGTAATAAGGTTAAGGTTAGTATAGTAGGTTATCTTTCTCTTAAGGTTTAGAAGCTATAATAGATAGGTAGTATAGTTATAGAATAGATAGATAATATAAATAAATAGTAAAAGGGAGATAGAAAGGGTAGAATACTTTATATAGGTTTAGTAGAATTTAATAGCACTAATAATAATTTTTCTAGCTAATTAGAGGGGTAAATAGTAGCGCCTATATAAAGGTAGCGCCTATATATTAATTTATAGCGCCTATCTATTAATTCCCCTTTCAAATAGTCTTAGTTACCTATATTAACTTATTAATATTATATAGGATATAATTAGTAATTAGAAGCTATACTTTAGGTAAGCTTATACTTAGGATAAAGTACTTATAGGCTAGAAGTATATAGGTTCTTACTTTAAGTATTTAGGTAAACTTTAGATAATACTTTCCTTAAAGTGTCTTATATTAATTAAGAAGTAATACTACCTAGTAAAGAAAGTAATACCTTTTAGTAAAAGGCTATTCTTTACTCCTTTTAGAGAATATAGCCTAGACTATACTATTTTATTTAAGCTAAGTATTTTATACTACTATAAGATCTACTTTAAAATATTAAATTTAGCTACTTTTAGTAAGTAAGAGGTATACCTTTAGTAGTATTTTTAAGAGATATCTTCTTTTAACTTATATTACTAAATCTTTAACTTAAAAATTACTATATCTTTTTATAGTAAGCTAAAAAATATAGTATAGTTAGTTTTATTATAACTAGCTCTACCTAAAAAGAGCTAGTTAGCTAGTTAAGCTTATACTACCTATAGTAGCTATAGCGTAGGTAAAAAAAAGTAAGGCTACCCTCCTAAAAGTAGAAATAAGTTAACGCTAGATAGGCTTACATAAGAGGTAAATTAGCTAAGTTAGAGCTAGATATTAAGCTTATCTTTAGTAATAAATAAGAAGCTAGTCTAACGTTTTTAGTAAGGGGAGAATAATAAGGAATTATATAAGTAGATAGCTAATATAGCCTAGTATTTAGAGGGGATAAAGTTAGTAGGAAATAGTCTATAGTAATAATAAATCCTTATAACTATATTATAAAAGAGTTAGGTAATAAGCCTATCTATAGGTTATATAGCCCTATTTAAGATTTATAAAACTATAGTATAAGTAAGCTAAAATATATTCTTTTATAAAACTTAAATTAGAAGTAAGAGTAAAAAAAGCTATAGAAACTAGGCTATAGGGATGCTCTTTATAGCTATAAGAAATAGGCTTTATAAAGGGCTTATAATAGCGGAATTATAATGTTAGTGTATTTACCCTTACTACCTTTATAGGGATATACTGTTTTTTCTACCTAATTAAAGGGGTAGATAGTAGCGCCTATATAAGGGCGGCGCCTATATATTAATTTATAGCGCCTATCTATTAATTCCCTTTTATATATATATTATAGTAGTATATATACCCTTTCTACGTTTCTAACTACTAAGTATACTTCTACTAGCATTTTATTATATAAAATACCTAAGATTTAGGCTTAGCTTTTAAATTCTTCTAAAGTAAAGTTTATCTTTAGGATATATATAATATAGTCTAGAGGACCTATATATATATAGATCTAATATTAATAAAAGGCGTTCTATATATTTTATATAAATATATATTTTAAAAAAGTGCCTCTTTAGAAGCTTATTTTTATATTAATAATATAGAGGATGTTTCTATCCTTTAGTTATATAACGTTAACTACTATCTTCTAGTTAAAGTACGTTTTATCTCTTAAAGAGAACTTAAATCGTTATAGCGTTAGGTTATATATCTAGTAGTAGTAATAAATATTCTAGATCTTTTCTAAGATCTCTATATTTACATTATTATGCCTTACGTTTTTAAGTAGCTATTTTAGGTGTTCTATATAAGGGTAACTAAACCTTCTATAAAGGCGTTAAAGTTGTTATTTTATAAAGAATATAGCTAATATAGTAAGTTAGCTATTACCATATTATACCTTAAAGGGCACTTTTTTAACTATTTCTTAAAATCTAAATCTTATCTAAATAAATATAACTTTATATATAGGTCTAGATAGGGGTTAGGTAGTAAGGAAAAATCTATTAGAAATTTTCTCTTACCCTAACCCTCTATCTTACTTAACTA
Organism: Colletotrichum cereale; assembly: GCA_034509685.1. Lineage (NCBI taxonomy): Eukaryota > Fungi > Ascomycota > Sordariomycetes > Glomerellales > Glomerellaceae > Colletotrichum > Colletotrichum cereale. Next base: position 67,642 of record JASUDE010000206.1, read on the forward strand.
CTCTTATCTAGGTAGGCAATAAGGGCTTAAGGGTTAGAGTAGGAGAATAATTCCTTATAGACTTTTCTTAACTATTTAACCTTTATCTAGACCTATATATAAAGTTATATCTATTTTAGATAAGATTTAGATTTTTAAGAAATAGTTAAAAAAGTACCCTTTAAGGTATAAAAAGGTAATAGCTAACTTACTATATTAGCTAACTTACTATATAGGTATATTATAATATTTTAGTAATATAAAGGCAGGTAATTAGCTTTACTAAGTAACTTACTATATAAATACGTTTAATATAAGTAATATGTATTATAAAAGATTACTTTTTCTTTAACGTATATATATAGTAAGTAGCCTATTATAGTAAGTAGCCTATTTCCTTATTATACCTTAAAGGGCACTTTTCTAACTATTTATTAATAATCTATTTCTTATCTAAAATAGATATAACTTTATATATAAGTATAGATAAGAGTTATTTAGTAAGAAAAAATCTGTTAGAAAGTATTATTATACCCTAACCCTTAGAAGTCTTATTATTTACTTTAATAAGATAGGTTAAGTAAAAAAGAGGGTTAGGGTATAATAATAATTTCTACTAGATTCTTTCTTACTATGTAACTCTTATTAACACCTCTATATAAAGTTATATCTATTTTAGATAAGAAATGGATTTTTAATAAATAGTTAAGAAAGTGCCCTTTAGGGTATAATATAGAAATAGGCTACTTACTATAATAGGCTACTCACTATATATATACGTTACTTTTAACGTAATATTCTTAAGTTAAAATAAATATATTAATAGGTTTCTAATAGGCTAGCCTTTTACCTTTTAATCTAGAAGTTATTATTTTTTACTTAGCTTTTAAACTAAAGACGCCTATACTATCTAACTTATAACTAAGTAGCTAGAGGTCTTAAGACCTAAAGACGCTAACTATAGTAATTAAGGGTATATAAAGCTCTACCTTACTAAAAAAAAAGATTAGAGACTATTAAGGTAGCTTACTAACACCTTTATAAAAGATATTTAACCTATAGCTAAAAGGTATTAGTAAGTTAGCCTAGTAACTAGCTTTTATTAAAGCTAAAAACTTTAGACTATATATAGTAAATAAGAAATTAAGTAAGCACTAGAGGGCTAAAAAAAAGCTAATAACGTCTTAGAGGGTTACTTAATACTATAGAAGTAGAGTTACTATAGTTTAAGAAGCGGATTATTAATACTAAAGGTAAAAGTATAGATTAAGAGGGTGCTTATATAGAGGGGGGTAAATTTTGTAGGTAGTAATATAGTAATTATAGAAAGACTAAATATAATATATAAATATATTAGGTAGTTTAGAATAACATAAGGAAGAGGATAATAAGTAGTTTTAATAAATTTTATATATTATAGCTAATTTAACTCAAAGTAGAAAAGAAAGGTAGGAAAAAGTGTCTAACTTACTGTGTTATACGACTTACTATATACCTACGTTTTAAGCTATTATATCTTTAACCTCCTTTAACTTATGCTATTATATAAAGCGGCCTAAAGAAACAAGAGTATAAAGACCAAGCTAGTATGCGTATGTTATAATGTACTATTAGATCTAAGTAAGACAGAATTAGGAGTACCTCTCCCATAGCTAGTTTGCAGCGCTAGTAGATATACATTTAGTATTCTCAAGAGAAACAAGACAGTAGCCTTAGATCAGCCTTACTTCGTACAATGTGGTTAAAGGGTCTAACGGTAAGTGGTTTTGTAATAGTTACCGAGAGTAACCATACGTAGTTCCATATGTTTACCTATTATTAGGTCTTACCAGCTGTTACCCAGATACTACATTATAGGTATAATCAATCCAACACAGTAGTAATGCCGAGTGGTGGGTAGTATTGGGCAGCAATGGGCAACAGCGATATAGGGGCGCTGGCAGTGTATTATGCCTTTAAACCTTATATATACAGACTTTAGATATTTTGTACGGACGTTACTGGAGTGTAAACAAAGTTCCCGATCACGGAGGTCTCAGGTCCAGTGGTGGAAAAGAGGTTTTCGGAAATGATACTACATTCAACTACCAACCAAGGCCTTTACTTGAAACTTGGAAAGTCAATGCCTCGTAATCCGCTTATCCTGCAAAGCGAAGCTCCGCCTTTGAAGTTGTGTCCGTAATGGGGCTTTCCTGCCTAGACAGAAACTTTGAGCCTATGTGGCGAGTTTTCAGACAATCCAACAATGCACCCCCTGAGTCAACCCGACAAGGCCGTGCGCACAGGAGTTAACCTAACCATAGAACTAGGCTTATATAAGCCGTTTAAGAAAATAAGTTAAAAACAATTAATAAAAGGTAACGTAGTTAATAAGCAAGTGAAACAGACAAGCAAGTGAAACACTCCCTTATCGTACCTCATAGGCTGATTTTATAACTCTTTATTAAAAGTTAAATATACAGCCAAAATATAAGATATCCAAACATTAAGTATAATACTATATTAAAGTCTTACATATAAATTCTTAAAAGTGTATTCTAAGAATTTGTAACGCGCTAGGCCTGTATTAGGATACTTACTTACAGTCGCTATAGCTAGTTATAATATAACTCGCCTTAGACTATTACAGAAGTCACTTATATCTAAGTACCTACACGTATGTTACGACCCGATCGGTTATGTGACTATATAGTGCAGAACAGGAGATAATGATGCAGGCGCATCATTACTGAGGCTTTTGCTTTGTGGCGCAGTTGGTTGTCCTCACCTGCCCGTAGCAACGTAATAGATATCTATATATATTAAGGTTATTCATTATAGCCTTAGTTTAGTATTAGTTAGACTTCGTGGACCATAACTAAAATAAATTAGGAGAAAAGGAAATTAAAATTAGCTTTAGCGTATTAGAGTAAGCCGTGTGAATTCCCTACTCTAACGTATAGGTATTAGCCTAAGTAGGTAACTTTAGTATTACTAACCTCCGCCGCTTATAGAGTACTAGGTGGCAGGGGTAAGTAAAATTCCCTTGTGGTGTTACGCCCTATAGCTGACATAAGTAGAATATATCTTCTATACCTTTCTATTACTATCTATCGTACGCCCTTTAACTTCAATATAACAGACTAAAGTACTCCTTAATCTATAAAGAATATACGGCTTTAGAAAATTAGTAGTAAAAGTAATAAGGATACTTATAGGGATACTAATAGCAATAGTGTTAGTAATAGTGATAGTAATAATAATAGAGGGATATTTACTAATAGTTACTTGGTAGTAGGTAGGTAGAAGTACTGTTAGTGTCGGCTATACTTAAAATAGTAAGGGGGTAAGCATTAGATACCTAGCAGGGATATTTTATTTCAGCCTGCTACTAAAGTATATATAGTAAAACTCTAATTTAATAAGACATAATATTAATATATTGCTAGACCCATTATTACGTAAACCTCTGCACGCACGGCTTAGTTAGGTAGACACTAGGGAGGCATTGTTAGCTTCCTATGTAGCTAAAGTGTTACGGTCAGGTATCCTTCAGTGGTGTTGTCTGGTGAGAGACGTTAAGGCGAGTACTAAACAACGGTGTAAGGGTCTTGCTGGCTTACTGAGAATCTGACGGTTCGAGATATACGGTGATCGGTCGTATAACTAACAGAGGTCGATGGCTTGAGTGTTTAGACACAACTGAAGAGATAGATGAAAGCTTCTTTCATCAAGAATGATACGAAGTTGATTGCTGAAGATCTATGGGAGTCTGTCCTTGAGTGCTTTCAAGTCCATTCTATGTACAGGTCCTGATTTCATTGCCGCAGCCGCGATGTGTTGTCTTTGTTGGTGGTGAGCGCTCATCGCTGATCATGAGCACTCATTGCCAAGGATGAGCGCTCACTGCTAAGAGGCAGCGCTCATTGCATAATCTTATCTTATCTTCAAGTGACCTGTACCATAGTTCTTCCGTGTCCGAGGAGTCATCCGTCCGGCCTATCCTTTTGTCCATACAAATGCGATGCCGCCCGCGTCCTGCCTGGCCTGCTTGTGGGGCGTTATCACCTGTAACTTGTTGGGTCGTAACATAAAGGTGCCGGCGTAGTTGGAGAGTGCCAAGGCCCTAATGGATAGATCGCCGTCCGTTATAATCACATGGCGTTCACGCCCGGCGTTGCACTTGGCTGATGGTCCAGTAGCGCCAAGATCTAGTGATATTCATTTCAGCTTGAAATGGTCGGTTGCCGTATGTAGTATCGAAAACGCCAAAGTACTGAAACTTAAGTGGCCAAGCCTGCCTGGAGTGGCTTTTCGTGCGTGAGATCTGGCTGTTGGTCACAGCCTTTCTACCACTTAGCCTAGCCAGATAGCCGAACGTGAATATGAAATATAGACAAGACGAGAATAGTTGTTACTACATGTAACTTCACTCAGGATAATATTTGACACTGAGACCGCCGAGAACGGGAATATCTCTGGGGCCACCCTTGTGCCTTTCCTCCTTGTGCCTTTCCTCCTTGTGCCTTTCCTCCTCCGCCTTCTGTACGTCCTGCTTGACCCTTGCCTTGACCCAGTCGCCTCCCTTGATCCCAGCGGCCTTATCCTTGTCCGACTTAAGGCCCAGACGCCTCAGCAGCGGGCTTTCCAGCGTCTTCAGATCAAGATCGTTACCCGGCCTCACGAAGTAGAGCAGCCCCAGACGGTCGAGGTGGGCCTGGTCCTCGGGCGGGGTGGCGACGCGGTGAACGCTGCTCTGGAGGTAGCCCCCTGACCAGAATTGCAGCGCGTCCGCGAGGTTGACTGTAATGGACTCGGGGTACGGCTTGACCCACTTCCAAGTGCCGTCAGGCATCCTGACCTGCAGGGCCGCGATGGGCTGCCGGAACAGGAGGGTGAGGGTGCCGTAGTCGGTATGTCCCCCGACGTAGACATTACCGTGCTTGGCGTTCTCCTCAGCACTGCGCGCGTGATAGAACATGTAGCGGAGGTGGCAGTCGCTCAGGTCATCAAAGCGGTGGCCCTCGAGCAGCTGTTTCTCATCAGGGAGCTCCAGAACGATGGCTAGCAGCACAAGCAGCTTCCGGGCCACGTCCTCGACCATGTGTCTTTGAAAAGCTTCGATCTGCCGCCTGTTCCGCACAATGACGTCCGGGTGGGAGCGCTCCGACTCGCCGTTCATCTTGAACAGATTGTAAAACTCGACGTTATCTCGGAGGCCGGGGGACAGCTCCCTGATGCCCTTGGGCCTGTAGCCGTTGTAGCTGCCGCTGGCGATGTCGGCCACGTGCTTCATCTTCTCCTCAAGCGGTAGCTTGAAGAGCTCCTGACCGATGGCGAATTGCTCATCCACCGCGTCCTGCCCAAGCCCGTAGTTGATGACATAGAAAAAGCCGATCTGATGAGCAGCGTCCCGGAGCTGGACCGCCAGTCTCTCCTTGCCCCCGGGCGCGTCAAATTTGGAGAGGTCAAGAGTGACGAGCTCGGCCCAGTCCACTTGGCTCACAGATAAGATGCCCCAACGTCAGCCAAGGTTCCCATGATTTCGGTTATACCAATCTCAACTTCCTGCGAAGCTGAAGAGGGGGGCTACAACTCACATTCATGTTTGGTCTCGGCTGGGTGCACATATTTAGGGAGCCCCGTACCCAGTCCGCTTTTTACCGTCTCGGTGGCCATGATATCGGTAGTATGAAAAGTAAAAGCTATACAGCCCTTTGTTAGCCGTTGCGGGATTATTGAATCGCTAGCGTTGACGAAAAAGCCGCGTTTATGTAGTCAAGTCTGCCGTGTAATGTGTTTTCCCTTCGGGTTCCTCGGCCAAACTGTACGGCACTCGGGGTCGGAGCCGTTGTTCGGCAGTATTGGGCTCTGGTACGTCAGCTGATGAAAGATGGCGAAATCGTCCGACCCTTTCCGTGTAACCTCTCCTCCGAAGGTTTTGTGCGACATCGGTCATTTGGTACAAAGTATGTTCCCTCCGGTCCAGACCCATTCTGTTTTTATATACATGATACTACCCACTCGGCGCCCTAGTGGATACATTCAGGGATCTCTTGATGAATCAAGGCAACGGATGTCACGCACCGGGAGTGCCGGCTCAATTCTGCATCCCCAAACCAAGCAAACATTTCACCAGTTTTCCCTTGACAGTTAAGACCATATTCATGTTTGCTGGGTTCCTTCTCTCCAGCCATGGCTGTACATAAAATGGCGGTGTGATAAACGCCATAGTCATGTGTCCCATATACTCGATTCATACTTCTGCCACATTGTGTTTAAAACCTGGTACACTCAAGTCCGCCTGTCACGCCAAAGTTTGTTCCCCTACCAATCCCTTCCCCCCAAATGAGGCATCCTTCACCCGGTCAACTTCCACCTTCCTCCAGGCAACACACCTCTTAGGAAGAAAACAGACCAAAGGAGTTCGTCTAAAGTCATGACCCCGTCCAAAGCCCTACTTTGCCTGCACGGCAGTGGCACATCAGCCAGCATCTTCCGCATGCAGCTCGCCAAGATTCGCCTGGCGCTTAAGGAAGATTTCGAGTTCGTCTTCATGGACGCCCCCTACCCTGCCCCCGCGGGGCCGGGCGTCCTCCCCATCTTCGCATCGGCGGCGCCTTTTTATGGCTGGTTCGGCGGGTCCAACGCGACCTTTGAAAACAGACTGGACACCATTAACGCGTCCGTCCGCGCGGCGATTGAAGATTGGGAGGCCTCCCGAAAGGGGGGGGAATCGGACTCGCCCGCCAAAATCATTGGCCTGCTGGCCTTCTCCGAGGGCGCCCTGGTAGCCACGATGCTGCTCTGGCAGCAGCAGCTCGGGCGGCTCCCGTGGTTGCCCCCTATGCGCTTTGCCGTCCTCATTTGCTGTTTCTTCCCGGACCAGGCCGCAGCTTACATGATGGCCAACGACGAGGCGACCACGTCCGGTCAAGAGAGGATGCTCATACGGGTCCCGACCTTGCATTTGCACGGGCGCCGGGACTTCTCTCTGGCTAGGGCACGGAAGCTTGTCAGCGAGCACTACGAGCCTGGTGCGGCCACCGTATTCGAATTCGAAGGCGGCCACCAGGTCCCAGCGAGTGCCTCAGATTGTACAAAAGCTGTGAAGCACATCTTAGACTTGGATCGGATATGAGTATCTGGTAGAGTCTTTTTGTGGACTATTATAGTCGACAGTATGAAAGGCGAATTCTTGCATCAATGTATATGTACGTATACATGTGAATCTAGATACAATCCTGTGAGATGTGCCCGTCCATGGCTGCACGATTTGGACTGTACAACCTATCATAGCGTAAATATCTTCTGCAAGAGGGCATCTCTCTGTCGAGAGTCCGATCTAATTAGAAGTGGCTTGAAGGGCAGATGCTAAATGGAAATGAATCTAGAAATGATGAATGGATTATCGTTATTAATAGTAGAGTCTAAAGCTTATGATTTTAGTAGTGTTAGCCTAGGCTATAAAACACTAGATTAGTACCTACTTGTTTTAGACAGAGTAGTAGGCCGCTTTACGTCTGTAGTAATTAGGGTAAAGGGATTAAAGACAAACTTACTGGTCCCAATCGTGCCCAATTCCTAGCATCAAGCTGGTTTCACTCTATTCATGTTTGCCTCTTTTTAGAGGAAACAGCCCATCATCCGTTTTAAGGAGGAGCCCATTATAGCGGTTACCCACACACAACATGTGTTCCATGCCGCAGCGCTTTATTAAGATCAACACAACCAACCAACTTAGTCAAACAACTAGTTAACTTTCCGAATATTTTTATTTTAACTAACCAACCTTAAGACTAAAACGGGGTTAGTTATTTAAATAAGATACAGATTATCTATATATTCCTATACTATATACTTTTTCTAATACTAAAAGTCTACCCTTTATCCCTATTAGTAATACTATTCTTAGTGTTTATATAGATATATAGTAGATATATATTATAAGTTATTTTCCTTTATACCTTACTACCCCCTATTACTTTTTACTCCTTTTTCCTTTTTTCTTCTCTTTATACTATTCTCTTCTTTTCTTAAGGCTATCTAAGATGCTAATACTACTTATAAATAATACCCTTATACACCTATAATTAGTAGAGAGTATTTATTCCTAAGCTAGAAAAAGGAGAAACACTATAATAGGGACAGGGGATACCTTTATATAGTATAGGAATAGTGTTATAGTGCTATAGGATATTTAACTAATTAACTAAATATAACTAACCTAACTAACTATATAAATGGCCTCTAATTAACTAGTTAACGCAGGGGTTAAAACGGGGCTAGTCATTCTAAATAAAACGCTGCTATACCGTTCCTAGCGTAACTAGGAGGGGCAACTAGTAGCCTAGCTTAACCTATAACTTCTAGACACCTAAATATAAATAGAGACTCCTTAAGACTAGTAAAACACAGTTTTTAGCGACTAGTAAACAGGAGGTAAGGTTTTATTAGGACTAGTTATATTACAGAACAAGATAGGCATAAGATAGTAGGACAATATCCCTAGGAGCACGTAGACATTTATATACTCTAGGGGTATATAGGTTACTATCCTATTAACCTCCTAACTAGAGGAGGTTAACTATAATAATATCTTAGTCCTTAGACCTATCTTTTGTTTTATAGTATCTATTTAGTTTCCTTATAATTACTTACTTCTATTATCTTTTACCTTTATACTACATTACTTTATAAGACGCTAGTATAATACCCTAAGTCTACTATAGCCTAGCTATTTCCTATTAGATCTAAAACAGCTACTAAGAGGGCTGTAATAAGTAGTAGTGTAACTACTTTAGTTTAAACCTTATAATATTTTCTTTTTTTTACTAAACTATAGTAAAGATATACCTTTACTCTAATAAAAGTTATAAGACTTTAAAAGTAGTATAAGTAAACTTATTTAGCTAAGGTAAATTACTAAGTTATAGTAAATATATATAACATATATATATAGTAAGTAGAATAATATAGTAAGTAGAATACTTTTCCCTACCCTTATACTTTTGTTTAAGTAAATTTATCTATGACGTATAAAACTAATTAAAACTAATTAATATCCTCTTCTTTAGTACTATTCTAAACTGCCTAATATATTTACACGTTATACTTTATCTTTCTATAATTACTATATTACTAACTACTAGTGTATTAAGAAATATTATATATTATATTATAAATACATAACGTATGTATATAGTAAGCTACGCATTATAGTGAGCTGCGTATTACCTTATTGTACCTTAAAGGGCACTTTTTTAACTATTTCTTAAAAATCTAGTTCTTATCTAAAATGGATACAACTTTGTGTAGAGGTTTAGATAAGAGTTTTATAGTAAGGAAAAATGTGTTAGAAATTATTACTATACCCTAACCCTCTGTTTTACTTAACCTCTCTTATCTAGGTAGGCGATAAGGCTTCTAGGGGTTAGAGTAGGTAAATAATTTCTAATGGATTTTTTCTTACTATATAACTCTTATCTAAACCTCTATACAAAGCTGTATCTATTTTAGATAAGAACTGGATTTTTAAAGAATAGTTAAAAAAGTGCCCTTTAAGGTATAATAAGGTAATACGCAGCTTACTATAATACGCAGCTCACTATATATATACGTTTTTATAAATATATATTACATATTATAAATATAAATATAAATATATATTTCTAATATAATATTCTATTTCTATATTATATATATTTATAATAATATTATAAGTATATATAATATTTCTATAATATTATTATATTATTATATAGTTAGTTATAATTAAAGGTTATTAAAAAATAAAAATAAAAATATAGTTAACTATAAATATGTTATTATACTATAATCATAATGTAATAAGGTAGAAATAGTATTTACTATATATATAAGCTCTAGATTAAATAAAGTAAGACTAAGATATAATAGCTTAAGTATTTAAAGTATTATAAGTAGTTATTAATCTTTAATAGTATATAATCAAATAATACTTTTATATAACTACTTATTTATATATTATAGTAGTAAGTATTAATTAACTATTAACTATACTAAGGCTTCTAACTCTATTAGTATATAAGATATTAAGTAACATAATATTTATATAATACTCTTTTACTTCCTTAATACTAGTAAGAGAAATACTATGTTTATTTTCTTCCTACTTATAAAAGCTATAACTTATACTATTTTCTATAGTAATAAGTATATAATCCTATTAAGTTTAACTATATTAGTATATATTAATTAATAAGTATTTATTAAGAATTAATTACTTACTCTAAATTCTTTACTAATAGTATCTATAAGAATCTCGTTATTAAAAACTTTAAATAATAATAGTTTAATACTATTATTAATAATATTCTCTTTATATTAAATAGTTATATTATATAGAATAGTATAAGGATTAAATATAGTAAAAGTATTAGTATTAAAACGTTCCTCTAAGTCTATTTACTTTATTTCTAAAGTCTCTAACGTATATACATAATAAGTAACGTATTATAGTAAGTAACACACTCTTCTCTACCCTTCTACCTTTTATATAAGTAAATTTAACTATAATATATAAAATTAATTAAAACTACTTATTATCCTCTTCCTTATTACTATTCTAAACTACTTTATAGGTTTATACGTTATATTTAGTCTTTCTATAATTACTATATTATTACGCATATAGTTTAATACCTTCTATATAACCCTCCTTCTAATAGTTATTCTCCCCTCTAGTATTAATACTATCCTTTTCTACTTATAGTACTTTTACTTTAGTAGTATTAAGTAACCCTCTAAGACGTAGTTAGGTCTTTTTTACCCTCTAACGCTTACTTAGTACCTCTATCCCTATATAAAGCCTACTATCTTTAGCCTTAAGAATAGTAACCCTATAGGCTAACTTACTAATACCTTTTACCTATAGGTTAACTACCTTATATAAAGGTGCTAGTAAGCTACCTTAATATACTTAGATCTTCTTTTTAAGGGAGGAAGTACTTTATATACCTTCTCTTACTATAGTTAGTGTCTTTAGGTCCTAAAAGCTGTTACTATTTAGAGGTAAGACTAGTTGACACAGCCCTCCTGGCAGCCGTTCCGGATCTGACAGGAATAGCTAGGCTGCGATAGTGGCAGAGTATCGCACTAGCGTCTTGTGAAGTAACGCAGTGCGAAGGTGTAGAGTAACGGAAGCAAGCAATAACAAGGAAACTGAACAGAGGTCATAGAACAAAGGTAGGTATCAGAACTGAGGTCTCTTCATGGTTGACCTCCCCGTTAGAGGAGGTCAACGGCGCAGAGGATTATATACTCCATAGGCACGTGAATGTACACGTGCCTGTGGGGCTGTCATCCCCTGGCCCATCTATCTACCTTGTTCTGTGACACTAGTAGTATAAGCGTCTTTAGCTTAAAGTCTAGGTAGGAAATAACTACTTTAGGGTTAAAAGGTATAAAGCCTACCTTTCTAAACCTAGCTTATACGTTATTTTTACCTATTAAAGTAAAAAATACTACTTTAAAGGTAGGAAAGAAATTATCCTTTATAATATATAAAATTTATATTTATATTATCTTTTTAATTTCTTTACTATATAAATACTTTAATAGGCTAAAGCACCTTATATTAAAAGGCTAAAGCTTATATAATAAATAGGGAGGTATATAGAGAGTAATAATATTCTCTTTCTTATAGTATTTATTAAAGTTAGTTAATTTATAGCTATTATAACTATTAAGGATTAAGAGGTAATAAGTACCCTTTATATAAGACTTTATATACTAATTAAAGTACTTTAGCTAATTTAGGCTAATCTTATTTATTATCTATCTATTTTTACTTAGATAGATACGCTATATAGCTAGGAATTAGCTATTAGTATACTAAGAGAGGAGGTAATATTTACCCTTTATACTAACGTATAGAGGTATTACCTAGCTATCTATATATACACCCTAAATAATAAAAACCTATTTATAATTACTAGGCTGCTTTATATAAGGCCTTCCTTTATAGTTAGAAGTTATAATAATCTTTATATATAATAGTATTCTTATTAGAAAGCTAATCTTATTAAAATTATAAATATTATAATCTTATATCTTATACTTTATAATTATATTTTATATAAGTATAAACTAAGGTTATATAATTATAAGATCTTTAGCTAAGGCCTTCTAATAGTTAATTTAACGTTAAAATTGTATTTTTAATTAGGGTTATTATTATATAAAGTTCTCTACCTATTAGGGTCTAACACACGTTACGTTACGTTTAGAAAGAAGTTAATTAGCTATATCTTATATATCTTCTTATTATAGGGGGAAACCTTAATTAATTAGGTTAATAACTTATTTAAGAATTACCTCCTCTTCTAATATAGTTATCTTTATTAATTTTAAACGCATCTTAGCTTATAGTAGTTATCTAGCGTGTTAGTAATAGAGGGTTACTTTAGAGACCTTAAAGTTTAAGGTAGCGCTTTATATAGATATTTTTAGGTTTTTTTTAAAAACCTATATAGTAAGGATAATACAAGTTTTATTTAAAGAGGATTATATGTTTATATATAGAGGAAAGTTAGTATAAAGGTTTAAGAGGTAGAAAGGGTATAGACGTATATTACTTACTATAATACGTTACTTACTATATATATATATTAACTCTTCTAATATAATACTATATATAGAGTTAATATAGTAATTATTATCTTTTATTAACTTAACTATATTAAGAATAGTAATATTAGGGTTACTATTTATTCTAATATTAAAAGAATTATAATAACTAACTTTATCTTCTAATTCTTCAAACGCAGTATAGTATAAGCTACTAAGAGAAGTAGTAGACATTTTTATTCTATATTAATATTATTAGTAAAAGAATTTTATACCTATTAATAAGATAAGTTAACTAACGTTAATAGACATTTAAGTTATAACCTATTTATATTTAAGTAACGTATATAATAAGTGTCACAGAACGAAGATAGGCAGGGGACAGTGGGACAATATCCCCAGAAGCACGTGGACATTCACGTGCTCCAGGGGTATATAGGTTACTGTCCC